>SSNS01000207.1:174996-229745 GCA_006937985.1 Aphyosemion australe | reverse complement strand
GAACCGAGTGGATTATTTTTACTACACCACACGGATTATGGCCATAACCTGCAGGTAAGCCTCATTTTAGCTTTTGGCTTCAGGAAATAGCATGCTGCCTCGTTAGCGGCTAGCACCGCTCCATACGGTTTGAACTAAGTGGTACTTCTTGTTTGTGAGTCTGGGCTTTAATCTAAACGCCGGCTGCTTCTGTGAATATCTTGCGTTGTGTGTCACTGTGTGTTTTTCTGGATACGTGTAGCGTCTATTTTACGGCCTCACGTTTATTTACAGCTTATGGGTGTTCTGTTTGTAGAAAGTGGATTCTATTGATTAGATTTAGCCTACTCCCCTTAAGCGTGTGTGCAGTTTGTGTAATATATGGGTGAATGGATGAATGTTTTTGTCAAAAACATGCTTAATATATTCAAAAACTTTTTGAACAACTTTGTTGCCGGAAGGGCTACTGTGACCGTCAGTTGTGTGACGCTGATGCTTAAGAATCAATGGTAATTTGGCGTCCCCTAGTGGTGATATGTGGTTAGCGCCCCACCCAAAAAAAAAGTCACCGGCCGCCACTGGTTACAACCCCGATGTGTGATGGTGAGTGTGAAGGAGGGGTAACATAAACCTGCCCGGAGGGAGATGGTGAAACTCAACTTAAGTTTTATTTGCAACCCGCCGGACCAACCCTGACAATCACAATGACAATAATCCAAAAGAGAAAAAAAAGGGAGGAGGTTCCATACAACTGTAAGTAATCAATTCAATTCAATTCAGTTTATTTATATAGCGCCAGATCACGACAAGAGTCGTCTCAAGGCACTTCACAAAGTAAACATTCCAATACAGTTCAGTTCATAAGCCAATCAGTAAAAAAAGTTTCCTATATAAGGGACCCAGCAGATTGCATCAAGACACTGACTAGTGTCATTGTGTTGGTACAATCCTCATACTAAGCAAGCATTTAGCGACAGTGGGAAGGAAAACTCCCTTTTAACAGGAAGAAACCTCCAGAGGATCCTGGCTCAGTATGAGCAGCCATCCGCTACGGCTCACTGGGGGTTGAGAAGACAGAGCAGGCACAGGCACACCCCGCACCCACACACACACACACACACACACACCACATATATCAAGTAGTGTTTCTATGGCTACACTGTGATTTCTTAGTAGAAGTTCTATTTAGTAAGAGTAAGAGAAACTTTATTGTCTTTATCTGAGTGAATCTATAATTAATTCAATAGGTGAACTAATAGTAGCACATTCTATGTTAAAGAAAGTAAGATGTAATATCAGGAAAGGGAGAATGTTAGGTGGTTGGCAGCAGTGTGCCAGCCGATGGCCCCCTCCATGAGGCCACCACAGCTCAGCAGAACGCCAGTGTAGCTTCTTCTGGGGAGAAAAACACTTAGAGAGAAAATAAAGTTAACAGCTGGAATAACAGGAAATAATGCAGTTAGAGAGTGGTGGTAGAAGAGAGTAGCAGAGTGTGGAAAGTGGTCAGTATGTCCTCCAGCAGTCTAAGCCTATAGCAGCATAACTACAGAGATAACTCAGGATAACCTAGCCTTTTAGATGGAGGCATGTGGGAGGCAGGGCCAGGGAGAAGTCTTTAACGACAGTAGTCCCCTCTGTACACTCCACCTCCCTCTGCTCCCCACTCGTCTAAACCTGGGCTAACATCAGAATTTAACCATAAGCCCTATCAAATAGAAAAGTTTTGAGCCTAGTCTTAAAAGTAGACAAGGTGTCTGCCTCACGCACTAATGCTGGGAGCTGGTTCCACAGTAGAGGAGCCTGATAGCTAAAAGATCTGCCTCCCATCCTACTTTTAGATATTCTAGGAACCACCAGTAAACCTGCAGTCTGAGAGCGAAGTGCTCTGTTAGGAACATATGGAACAATCAGATCACTGATGTATGATGGAGCTTGATTATTAAGAGCTTTATATGTGAGAAGGAGGATCTTAAAATCTATTCTGAATTTAACAGGCAGCCAATGTAGGGAAGCTAAAACAGGAGAGATGTGGTCTCTCTTTTTAATTCTCATCAGAACTCTAGCTGCAGCATTTTGGACCAGCTGAAGACTTTTGACTACATTCTGTGGACCTCCTGATAGTAATGAATTGCAGTAATCCAACCTTGAGGTAATGAATGCATGAACCAGTTTTTCAGCATCACTCCTGGAAAGGATGCTTCTAATCTTAGCAATATTCCGAAGGTGGAAAAAGGAAATCCTACAAACCTGTTTAACGTGGGATTTGAATGACATGTCCTGGTCAAAGATTACACCGAGGTTCTTTACTTTGTTCTCGGAGGCTAATTTAATACCGTTTAGATTAGGTGATTGACTAAGCAGTTTCCTTTTCTGAGGTTCTGGTCCAAAGATGATAACTTCAGTCTTGTCTGGATTTAACAGCAGAAAGTTTAGAGTCATCCAGATTTTTATGTCTTCAAGACAAGCCTGTAATCTACCTAACTGATTAGGTTCATCAGGGTTTATGGATAAATATAACTGAGTATCATCAGCATAACAGTGGAAGTTTATCCCATGTTGTCTAATGATTTTACCAATTGGAAGCATATATATAGTGAAAAGAATTGGTCCAAGTACTGAACCCTGTGGTACTCCACAAGTAACTCTAGAGTATGAAGAAGATTTCTCATGTACATGAACAAACTGAAATCTGTCAGATAAATAAGATTTAAACCAGCCTAGCGCTGTTCCTTTGATCCCTACAACATGTTCAAGCCTTTCTAAGAGAATATTGTGATCGACTGTGTCAAAAGCAGCACTGAGGTCCAACAAGACCAGAACAGACACAAGATTCTTATCTGAGGCCGTGAGAATATCATTTGTAACTTTCACTAATGCGGTTTCAGTGCTGTGATACTCTCTAAAACCTGACTGAAATTCCTCAAACAGATCATTAGTGTTTAGATGCTCACATACTCGACTGGCCACTATTTTCTCAAGGACTTTAGATAAAAATGGGAGATTAGATATTGGTCTATAATTCATTAGGTCATCTGGATCCAGAGAAGGTTTCTTAAGTAGAGGTTTAATTACAGCAACCTTAAACTCCTGCGGTACGTATCCATTTACTAAGGATAGGTTAATTATATCTAAAATGGGGGCAGTAACCAAAGGAAATGCTTCTTTAAATAATTTGGTTGGGATTGGGTCTAAAATACAAGTTGAAGGTTTAGATGAAGCTAATATTTTTGATAACTCTGAAAGCTCAACTGCATCAAAACAGTTCAAACACAGATGAGGTTCTACAGTTACCTCAGATGCTGCCTCACTTACTGAGGAAGAAGAAGTCGTGTTGGGGAGGATGCTGATGATTTTGTTTCTAATAGAATCTATTTTATTAGTGAAGAATTCCATAAAGTCGTTGCTGCTGAAGGCTAAGGGAATAGCTGGCTCAGAGCTATGATTATGTGTAAGTTTAGCAACTGTACTGAAAAGAAATTTAGGATTATTCTTATTCTCCTCAATTAGTGACGAATAATATGCAGTTCTAGCTTGTCGAAGCTTATTTTTATAAAGCACTAGACTATTTTTCCAGGATAAGTAGAACTCTTCCCGGCCCCCTCGCCAGTATCTAAGAAACAAAAGGAGACGGAGCCGCCCTACCGTATTCTAACTTCTTAATCTTATTCGTCTTATAGGGAGGTCCCTACAGGATCTCTCTATTAATCTAAATAATAAAAAAAAAAAAACGGAGAAAACCAAAACGCCTTTCACCAAAAGGGAACTATATCTTTCTTGCTCCGGAAAGAACAGGTTTATACAGGTAAACCGACAACTACAAAAAACACTTTCCACAGAAAGGGAAAACCACAGCCTTTTGGCCACTCTATAACTCTGCAATGAACCAGAACCTATAACACACTATACTTAGCTGAAGACAACCCGTCTGTAGCTAGGATCAGGAGATCAACAGGCCTCTCGGGTCTGTCATCTCCTTGAATGGAGATACCGCAAGCCTTTTCTTGCCTTCCTCATTAGTTAAAAGTGAGAGCAGCTGCGCTCCCACAGGGCCTGCTGAAGGCCGGAGGAAGGGTGGAGCCGGGCCAGTCGCTGTCCCAGGTGCTGAACTGGAGACAGAGACAGCAGAGTAGGAGCCGAGCTGGGTCCCAGGCCGAGGTTCCCAGCCGACGACCGTAACAAGCCCACCCAATGACTGCTAAATGAAAAGCAAAACAAAGCTATTTTCATGAAGTCAAAAGCTAAATTCTGTCTTACCTTGCTGGTCAAAATAATCCATCTTATAGTAAAAAATCCACTTGGTTCGTAGAATCCAATGATAAAAAGATGAAAATACTAGTTTTCTCCATAGTCAACGTTAGCAGCAGCCCCACAACAACAAAGGACGGTGAACTAGCCTGTGGAGAAATTTCTGGTTCTGTCTGGGCTGGGTGAGCTGACCAATCAGCATCCTCCTCCTGATCTGAGCAGACTCCCCCCGTTTGCTTGCGATAGCAACCATATGCGCCCAACAGCTCTCCTATTCCTTGTCGTTGGGGATCCAGCGCGCCTGCGCCAGTTAGCCCGTATTAAGTCAATGGTAAAGATTGCTGCGCCCGCGAGAGGACATGTGACAGGAAGTACGTCAACGTTTCGGCCGTGTTAAAAGTATTGACTTTATTAAACTACAATTAAATGCAGATTACACACAGCACTTACAGCCCATAAGGTGTATAGATTGTTTAGTTTAAATTTTGTTTTTTTAAATACATTTTGTGATTCCTCTCTTCTTCCTCTTCCTGTGAGACTGGTGGGGCGGCGCCCTAGCGCCCCCTATGGACGAGCCGCCACTGTCCAGACTATCTAAATGTCTTTTGAGTCTTTCTTTGAACTTTGTCCTTCAGTTTAGGTCCTGGTACCTGACCTGCATATTCTAGCATGTGTTTAAAAAATTCAGAAAAATGGACATGCAGGACAGAGGTTTTAGGTCTATAAATAATCTCACGTAGATGAACAGATTCTGAAGGTCTTTAGGAAAAACGGAGGAAACCAGGACCTATGACATTCTTATTCCATGAGATGAGGGTTGGTTGGAATACAGTTTTTCCCCCAAAAATATGCTACTTGTGAATCACCTTTAAGCTTAAAGCAGGGTTCTTGTCAGACTGAGTTCTCTTTGGTGTTTTTATAGATCTAACCAAAGAAACTGGATTGTGTCAATAATCAGCTGCTGGTACCAAACATCCCTTTAGTTGAGAGCCTTTTTCTGTCTGCATGATTCAGACTTCAGACAGAAAAACATTCCTCTGAAAATATTCTTGTACCAGAACTGAACCTGAGTGAAGAATCAGTCTAAGTCCTCAGATAAACATCTTCAGAAGAACTTGATCCAGATCACTTCAGCAGATTACAAGACAGTCTATTTGCTGGGGAGGAAACTGGAAACAAGGGATGAATGAAACGCACCACAGGTGAATAGTTTTATTGTGGACTATTATAATAATCATAGTTTGGCGTCAACACAAACAGAAAATGTCGGATGTTATAAAACAAATGTATCTTTAATCCCTCAGCACCACATATTCACTTTATCCTCAGCTTATGTTTCCAAAATGTTGGAGCTGACTAAAAGGTGTTTTGACAGAGTTGAAGACCCAACAAGTGAACTGAACACTGTAGAAACCTCTTGCAGCAGAATGGGACTTCGGTGTTCTATCCAGATCTCAAACACAAAGGGCTGAAGCAATGGGCATCACAACCATTGTCAAAGTGGGACATATCAACCCCCCCCCTCCACACACACATTTTAAAAATGCTTGTTTGAATCCCCCCCAAACACACTGAGTAGGAGATATTGGTCCGCCTTTATGTGGTGTTGCAGGGCTGAGCGCTGGAGTTCTAACCTGGCACCGAACCGCGTAAGCCCGAGGGGTTGAGTCAGATTTGGGCTGATGAATTATGTTAATTGAGCTAGATGAGTCGCGCTCTGACAGCAGAGAGATGCACCGAGAATCTGTTGCATCCACCATATCCACCAGAACCCTTTTTACGCTGTTCACTGAGCATCAAAATGCCCAAATTCTGTGCAGTCTACGGTTGTTACAATCATAGATATATACACTGCTCACAAAAATTAAAGGAATACTTTAAAGAAACACATTAGATACATCAGATCTCAATATGAAGTTGGATATCTATACAAATAACGACAGGGCAATGTCTTAGGAACAAAAGGATGCCAAGTCTTTTAATGGAAATAAAAGTTTTCAGCCTACAGAGGGCTCAATTGTGTAGACACCCTAAAATCAGAGTGAAATGAAGATGTGGCAGGCTAGTCCATTATTTCAAAAACTTCATTTCTGCAACTCAAAATGCTTTTCAGTATCTTGTGTGGCCCCCACGAGCTTGTGTGCATGCTTGACATTGTCGGGGCATGCTCCTAATGAGACAACGGATGGTGTCTTGTGGCATTTCCTCCCAGATCCGTGTGAGGGCATCCCTGAGCTCTTGTACAGTCTGAGGAGCAACCTGGCACCGCCTAATGGACCGAAACATAATGTCCCACAGATGTTCTATTGGGTTTAAGTCAGCGGATCGTGAAGGCCATTCAATTGTTTCAATTCCTTCATCCTCCAGGTACTGCCTGAATACTCTTGCCACATGAGGCCGGGCATTGTCATGCATTAGGAGAAAACCAGGACCTACTGCATCAGCGTAGGGTCTGACAAAGGGTTCAAGGATTTCATCTGGATACCTTATGGCAGTCAGAGCACCATTTCCTAGTCAGTAGAGGTCTGTGCGTCCCTCCATGGATATGCTTCCCCAGACCATCACTGACCCACCACCAAACCTGTCATGTTGAACGACGTTGCAGGCAGCATAACGTTCTCCTTGTGAGGAGAAAGCAGTGGCTGTCTAGCCTAGTGAACTAGACCAAATTCTTGCTTTGCAGAGTTATATGTTCACATATATAGGATGGCTTGCCAGGCTAGTGTGCAGGTGTGCGCAAACCACCCAAAGAGAAGAAGGAAACGACACAAAGAGAGCGTGGAGGTAAGACAGATGAGCGTTCTGGAGAAAACTCTGTTTCAATACAGACTAAAGGCATTTACTTGTGGGTTAAAGCTTTTCAGGGTAACTCTGACAGTCCTTTGAACCTGGACTAGATTGTTGTAATAGCAGAATCTGTAAAGCATTGTTTTTGATTTATTAAATCTTTTTGTTGTGGAAAAGAGTGTTTTACTTGTATTTTACAAATGGGGCAATGAAATTATGTTAAAATGTACAAAACTGACTCTGATCTTGCCTGGCCGGGCAGCTCTCTGGGTGCTCAGCACCCCTAACCCTCTGATCCTGTAATCGCCCCTGGTTACAATCGCTCTAATCGGTACAAAGGTGAACATTTTTTCGTGTCCCAAATGTAGTGTGCCACAGGGGACTGGAACCTTTTAAAAATATATATATTACTGAAAGAAGACTGCAGAAGTGGCTCAGTAATCTCTGGCTATATACTTGAAGTGCTGGAGAGTTTGCAGCGATCACTTTCTAACAGGTAAGGGTTTACTAACATTTTTTATGGCATTTTATTGAACAGTTACTCAAACAGCCATAAAAAAGGCAGGTAAACAGTTTGATACTGTTTTCACATATCCTAACTTAATTGTACCCCAATATCTTTCAGAGTGCTAATATTTTTAGCCTTTAGCTAAGTGTTGTAACAAGGCATTTATACCTTATTAAAATCAAACAAATGTACCAGAAATTTGGATTTAAAAAGGCATAAAAAGTTATTTACTGGTAGATTATCCGCCCCGGGACTGGGAGATCGGGGTTCGAATCCCGGTCGGCTCATACCAAAGACTTTGGAAAAAATGGGACCCAATGCCTCCTCGATTGACACTCAGCATTAAGGGGGATGGATTGGGGGGGTTAAACCACCAAGTAATTCCTGAGCGTGGCCACAGCTGCAGCTCAACGCTCCCCACCACGATGGGTCAATAATTTCACCCGTGTGTGATGATGACTAATGGGACTTAAACTTTAAGATCCTAGCACATAAACTCATTGTTATTATTAGCAATATCATGAGCTATTTAATTAAAATAGAACAAATCACTACTACCCGATTAAAAACAATACGACATGCGTTTTCCAGCACCATGGAGCACCGTGCCATAAGGCTAAAGTGATAACTCAGTGGCTCGGGGACCAAAATGTTGAAATGTTGGATCCATGGCCTGGAAACTCCCCAGATCTTAATCCCATTGAGAACTTGTAGTCAATCCTCAAGAGGTGGTGGACAAACAAAAACCCACTAATTCTGACAAACTCCAAGAAGTGATGATGAAAGAATGGGTTGCTATCTGTCAGGATTTGGCCCAGAAGTTGATTGAGAGCATGCCCAGTCCAACTGCAGAGGTCCTGAAAAAGAAGGACCAACACTGCAAATACTGACTCTTTGCATAAATGTCATGCAATTGTTGATAAAAGCATTTGAAACATATGAAGTGCTTGTTATTATATTTCAGTACATCACAGAAACAACTGAAACAAAGATCTAAAAGCAGTTGAGCAGCAAACTTTGTGAAAACTAATATTTGTGTCATTCTCAAAATTTTGGCCACGACTGTTGCGCATACGTCACTCAAAGACGTCTAACAAGGCATAGTACCACCAGTAGCTAAGCCTCCTATGATGTCTTTGAGTGACATATGTGCAACATAGTTTGTCAGTGTTTAACACTAGAACTCCCAGAATTCTAACTTTCCTAGAATTCCCACGAACAGTCAATTTGACAGCTGTCATTTTGGCCATTAAATGCAGGCTGATGATGACGTTGTGGAGTAAAACGGTTCAAGTGCGCTATTAATTAACTCTTTATGGATGTGTGAACCTAATAATAAGGTAAGAAAATATCATTTGAATCCAAACCTTGAAAAGAAGTCTCTCTATTGTTCGCTGGGTGACCGACGCGGCTCCTTCCTGCGCGGGGCGGGGGGAGATCGTCCTCTGCGGTGCTGTCAGAGTCTCAGCTGCGTCTACTGACCAGTTTTCATCAGCTTTCCCCTCCGCCTGAAGCAGCATCACTTATAATGCTTGTTTCACTGAGAATGTTCGTCTAAAAGCCGTTTTAGCAGCTATTTTAGTATGAACGGTGAGTGAACGCGCGAGCTGAAAAGTTGGTTGCTTAGCAACGGTGACGCTGTCTGTCATCCGCGGGAAAAATGTATCATGTAAACAATAGAGCCGTCAGGCGGACGGCTTCTGGGAGACAAAGTAAGAAACAACCATATTTCTTTTTTGATACATTATTTTATGGAAATTATAACGCAAAATGAAAGGGCACACATAGATAGGAAAAGTCAGGAAGCCAGGACAACATGAGAGCCATCTAACTGAAGTTATTGAATATCAAAATATGAAAACCGTCAAAATGACTGCCTTGGGAGTTCTAGTGTTAAAGGGACACTAGTCACTTTTGGCTTGTTTTAGCACCCCCTAGTGTTCTTTGGTGAAATCGAAAGTAAAACTTATCTCTCCTCGCTGTGCGTTTGTCTTTTTAACACCTTAATCTAATTTCTGAAATGTCTTCTCAGCCTTAATTAGTTTCTACGGAAGTTATCACTAAATTAAACAAATCAGCTGTGTTCATTATCTAAAACATGCTGGAAGCAGACTACAGATCAAGGTAGCTCAAGCTGAAATTTTTCTAAAGCCCTTTATATAAGATACACCATGCCGGCAAATCAGCGTAATATTAATTCAATTCAGTGTATTTCTATAGCGCCAAATCACGACGACAGTCGTCTCAAGGCACTTCACAAAGTAAACATTCCGATACAGTTCAGTTCATTAAGCCAATCAGTAAAAAATTTTCCTATATAAGGAACCCAGCAGATTGCATCAAGACACTGACTGTGTGTTGATACAATCCTTATACTAAGCAAGCATGTAGCGACAGTGGGAAGGAAAACTCCCTTTTAACAGGAAGAAACCTCCAGAGGATCCTGGCTCAGTATGAGCAGCCATCCGCTACGACTCACTGGGGATTGAGAAGACAGAGCAAGCACACGCACACCCCCCCCCCCACACACACACACACCATATAGATCAAGTAGTGTTTCTATGGCTACACTGTGATTTCTTAGTAGAAGTTCTATTTAGTAAGAGAAACTTTATTGTCTTTATCTGAGTGAATCTATAATTAATTCAATAGGTGAACTAATAGTAGCACATTCTATGTTAAAGAAAGTAAGATGTAATATCAGGAAAGGGAGAATGTTAGGTGGTTGGCAGCAGTGTGCCAGCCGATGGCCCCCTCCATGAGGCCACCACAGCTCAGCAGAACGCCAGTGTAGCTTCTTCTGGGGACAAAAACACTTAGAGAGAAAATAAAGTTAACAGCTGAAATAACAGGAAATAATGCAATTAGAGAGTGGTGGTAGAAGAGAGTAGCAGAGTATGGAAAGTGGTCAGTATGTCCTCCAGCAGTCTAAGCCTATAGCAGCATAACTACAGAGATAACTCAGGATAACCTAGCCTTTTAGATGGAGGCATGTGGGAGGCAGGGCCAGGGAGAAGTCTTTAACGACAGTAGTCCCCTCTGTACACTCCACCTCCCTCTGCTCCCCACTCGTCTAAACCTGGGCTAACATCAGAATTTAACCATAAGCCCTATCAAATAGAAAAGTTTTGAGCCTAGTCTTAAAAGTAGACAAGGTGTCTGCCTCACGCACTAATGCTGGGAGCTGGTTCCACAGTAGAGGAGCCTGATAGCTAAAAGATCTGCCTCCCATCCTACTTTTAGATATTCTAGGAACCACCAGTAAACCTGCAGTCTGAGAGCGAAGTGCTCTGTTAGGAACATATGGAACAATCAGATCACTGATGTATGATGGAGCTTGATTATTAAGAGCTTTATATGTGAGAAGGAGGATCTTAAAATCTATTCTGAATTTAACAGGCAGCCAATGTAGGGAAGCTAAAACAGGAGAGATGTGGTCTCTCTTTTTAATTCTCATCAGAACTCTAGCTGCAGCATTTTGGACCAGCTGAAGACTTTTGACTACATTCTGTGGACCTCCTGATAGTAATGAATTGCAGTAATCCAACCTTGAGGTAATGAATGCATGAACCAGTTTTTCAGCATCACTCCTGGAAAGGATGCTTCTAATCTTAGCAATATTCCGAAGGTGGAAAAAGGAAATCCTACAAACCTGTTTAACGTGGGATTTGAATGACATGTCCTGGTCAAAGATTACACCGAGGTTCTTTACTTTGTTCTCGGAGGCTAATTTAATACCGTTTAGATTAGGTGATTGACTAAGCAGTTTCCTTTTCTGAGGTTCTGGTCCAAAGATGATAACTTCAGTCTTGTCTGGATTTAACAGCAGAAAGTTTAGAGTCATCCAGATTTTTATGTCTTCAAGACAAGCCTGTAATCTACCTAACTGATTAGGTTCATCAGGGTTTATGGATAAATATAACTGAGTATCATCAGCATAACAGTGGAAGTTTATCCCATGTTGTCTAATGATTTTACCAATTGGAAGCATATATATAGTGAAAAGAATTGGTCCAAGTACTGAACCCTGTGGTACTCCACAAGTAACTCTAGAGTATGAAGAAGATTTCTCATGTACATGAACAAACTGAAATCTGTCAGATAAATAAGATTTAAACCAGCCTAGCGCTGTTCCTTTGATCCCTACAACATGTTCAAGCCTTTCTAAGAGAATATTGTGATCGACTGTGTCAAAAGCAGCACTGAGGTCCAACAAGACCAGAACAGACACAAGATTCTTATCTGAGGCCGTGAGAATATCATTTGTAACTTTCACTAATGCGGTTTCAGTGCTGTGATACTCTCTAAAACCTGACTGAAATTCCTCAAACAGATCATTAGTGTTTAGATGCTCACATACTCGACTGGCCACTATTTTCTCAAGGACTTTAGATAAAAATGGGAGATTAGATATTGGTCTATAATTCATTAGGTCATCTGGATCCAGAGAAGGTTTCTTAAGTAGAGGTTTAATTACAGCAACCTTAAACTCCTGCGGTACGTATCCATTTACTAAGGATAGGTTAATTATATCTAAAATGGGGGCAGTAACCAAAGGAAATGCTTCTTTAAATAATTTGGTTGGGATTGGGTCTAAAATACAAGTTGAAGGTTTAGATGAAGCTAATATTTTTGATAACTCTGAAAGCTCAACTGCATCAAAACAGTTCAAACACAGATGAGGTTCTACAGTTACCTCAGATGCTGCCTCACTTACTGAGGAAGAAGAAGTCGTGTTGGGGAGGATGCTGATGATTTTGTTTCTAATAGAATCTATTTTATTAGTGAAGAATTCCATAAAGTCGTTGCTGCTGAAGGCTAAGGGAATAGCTGGCTCAGAGCTATGATTCTGTGTAAGTTTAGCAACTGTACTGAAAAGAAATTTAGGATTATTCTTATTCTCCTCAATTAGTGACGAATAATATGCAGTTCTAGCTTGTCGAAGCTTATTTTTATAAAGCACTAGACTATTTTTCCAGGATAAGTAGAACTCTTCCCGGTGTGTAGAGCGCCATGTTCTCTCCAATTTTCTAGAGGTTTGTTTTAAAGTACGCAGTTCAGAATTAAACCAGGGAGCCAACTTCCTGTGCTTAATGACCTTCTTTTTTAAAGGGGCAACATTGTCTAATGCCACACGTAAAGAGGAAGTAACACTATGAACTAGACCGTCAATTTGTGAAGGGCTAGAAATGAAATAGTTGCCCTCTGCTAAGTTACACTGAGATTCTGAAGACAGTAAAGATGGAACAGCTGCTTTAAAGTTTGNATCAGGGAAAGCTTTAAACATTTAAAACCTGCTAGGGAAACATTTTTTCTCTCCTTCCTTTACTTTATTTAACAACAGAACATTATTAGAAAACAGTTCAATAACATGCAAAACAACATGCTATCACCTCAACTGTCTTACAGCTTTTGAGATATTGAATAACATTTCATTTCTACTGGTAACAATGTAATGGTGGCATGTCTATAATGTACGGGTTGGCAATAATCCAGTTTAAATTACGTTCACAGATAGAAGTGTTTGTGAATTACATACTATAACGGCTTGCCATAGGCCTGGAGCGGTGTGTTGCGCAATCTCGTAGCAACAACAGCAACGTGAGTCCCGGTAGCTGCTGTGGCTCTGCTCCATAGCTGCAGACAGCTACGAATAAACAGGATGGTGGGACTTTTCTTCCGCTTGTAGAGTTTAGTCATTCTTAGTTCCAAGACCATCGTGTTCTTTTGGAACCCACGGCGTGAGTCTGCTATCCGCTAGCTTAGTTAGCATTAGCCAATCTGCCCGTAGCTGCGCGTTTGATCCCAAACTTTGGACCGTTTCTGCTGGTTCCTCTATTTTCCTCCACAGCAACTAGATTACCACACTGTGCGCCAGTAAAAAGCATCTCCCTTACACAAAAACAAATAACTTACATTTGTTAAGGCTCCTTTTACGTGTATTTTTTTTTTAGTACCGGCTTTGCAACAAAGCTTCACGTTATTTATTTTTTTAAGCATCGACGTTCATTAATCGATTCTGAATCCTCACGTGAAGCTTTGCGATGCATCGCCGCATCGATGAAATGCACCCACCCCTACTGTCTGTCTAGATTTCTAGACTAATGAAAATTAACTTCTTCTCACAAATCATTTCTGCTTCGTTTGTGAAGAAGGCTTCAGGCCACCTAAGAAAATTCTACTGCACCAGGTCCGTCTCCTTGAATTGATCCATCTGTGAGACCACCTGTACACCAGTACAGAGCTAGCTCAGGAGTACAGAAGTAGGTGTGAGTTAATCTGCAGCACAGTGAGGAGAAGACTTTTGAAGGATGGCCTGGAGTCAAGAAGGGCAGCAAAGAAGCCACTTCTTTCTAAGAAAACTATCAGACAGGCTGATTCTGCTGAAGGTTCAGGGATTAGACTGCTGAGGACTGGGAGAAAGTGATTTTCTCTGATAAATCCTCTTTTTGATTGTTTGGGTCATCTGGAAAGAGATTTTCTCAAGATGAAGTGGTGAGCGCTCCCATCAGCTCTGTCTCATGCCAACAGTGAAGCACCCCGAGACCATTAATGTGTTGATTCTCTACCAAGAGTGTGGACGTACTCAGAGTTTAGCCTCAAGACATGAATAAAGAATGGTGCCTAAACATGCTCCCTGAGGAACTCTTCCCAACGACACAAGAACAGTTTGGTATTAAACAATATCAATTCCAACATGATGGAGCACTGTCCCCTAAGACTAAAGTCAGAAATAAACATCAGAAGAATGTCCAGTAAACTCTCCAGATCTTAATCCCATTGAAAACTTGTTAATTCTAAGGAGGCAGATGGGAAATCAAAAATCAACTAATTCTGTCAAACTACAAGCACTGATTTTGAAGAATTGGCAGCTATCAATCAGGATTTAACTTTGGTGAGAAAANAAAATGGTCCGACAAGACAGGATTGTGTGGAAATACTGTTATCTCCTCACACTCTATACCATATGTCAGCACAAGGTCTAATGTATGATGACAGGAGTGGGTGGAGCTATGGATTCTTTGAGTAAAACCAATTGAGTCTAAGATATTACTAAAGGCTACGTTGAGAGGATCACTTTCAATGTCAACATGAATGTTAAAATCCCCCGCCACAATGACCTTATCAGTATTTAACACCAAATCAGACAAGAAATCTGAGATCTGATCCAAAAATTGAGAGTAGGGGCCTGGTGGACGATACAAGACTACAAACAAAAGTGGTTTTAGAGCTTTGCAATCCGGATTAGGCAAACTAAGAATTAGATGTTCAAAAGAACTGTAGCTATTAATTGGTAAGGGACTGATTAATAAATCTGAATGAAAGATGGTTGCTACTCCTCCTCCTCGCCCTGTACTATGAGCAATATGATGATTTAAATAATTAGAAGGAGTGGACTCACTAACAAAGTCCTCTTGCTGCAGCCAGGATTCTGTGAGACAAAACAGAGAAATCTGATTATCACAAATCAAATCATTAACTAATAAAGTCTTTGAAAAGATAGATCTAATGTTCAATAAACCACATTTAATTGTTCTAGTTTTCTGTTCAGTAGAGTTTGTTTTTATTTTTATGAGATTTTCATGATTTGCTCTATTTAGACTGATTTTTAATCTGATTCTGGCCGTGGGCAGGACACTGTCTGGATGGGGGAGTGGGTGGGTAACAGTACAGAAGCTGCAGAGGGGAGGGTTAAACTACGACTCTGCTTCCTGGTCTGGACCCTGGGTTGTCAGGGAGGACTAATAAAATTGGCCATATTCCTAGAAAGAAGAGCTGCACCATCCAAAGAGGGATGGATGCCGTCTCTTCGGATCAGACCAGGTTTTCCCCAAAAAGTTTTCCAATTATCAATGTAGCCCACGTTGTTTTCGGGACACCACCTAGACAACCAGCGGTTGAAGGACAGCATGCGGCTAAACATGTCGTCACTGGTTCAATCAGGCAGGGGGCCAGAGAAAATTATGGAGTCCGACATTGTTTTGGCAAACTTACACACCGAAGCAACATTGATTTTAGTGACCTCCGATTGGCGTAACC
Organism: Aphyosemion australe; assembly: GCA_006937985.1. Classification (NCBI taxonomy): domain Eukaryota; kingdom Metazoa; phylum Chordata; class Actinopteri; order Cyprinodontiformes; family Nothobranchiidae; genus Aphyosemion; species Aphyosemion australe. The sequence goes on along the minus strand of SSNS01000207.1, from coordinate 214,186 downwards.
GGGTGTCATTACCGCCAGCGTGAATAACAATCTTACTGTATTTACGCTTATCCTTAGCCAGCAGTTTCAGGTAGGATTTAATGTCGCCCGCTCTGGCCCCTGGCAAACACTTGACTATGGTTGCTGGAGTCTCTAATGCCACGTTTCTGACTATGGAGCTACCTATAACCAGAGTCGGCTTCTCAGTGGGTGCGTCACCGAGTGGGGAAAATCTGTTTGAAACGTGGACAAGTTGGTGGTGTCCCACGGGCTGGGTTCTATGCTTCTTACGTACAGTCACCCAGGCGGCCTGAGGTCCCGGCTGCTCGGGTTCTACTGGAGGACCGCTACGGGGTGGTTCTGATCTAGTTAGCCCCGCGCTAGCTAAGTAGCTACGGCTATCTACAGGTTTTTCAACAGCGCGGAGCCGGCCGTCCAATTCCGACACCCTCGCCTCCAAAGCTACAAAAATGCTACATTTATTACACGTACCATTATCACTAAAGGAGGCAGAGGAGTAACTAAACATCTGACACACAGAGCAAGAGATAGGAGACGAAGAGGGAGAGACAGAAGTAGCCATAGCCACGCCGAGGCTAAGCTAACTAGGCAAACAACCTTTCACACCAAATAAAACTGCGTGCGAACTCAAAGGGTTCCCTAAACGCTAGATGCAACAGAAAATGTGTGTTTTCGCGTGCTTATGTACTACAAGAACTCAAAAATGTCTCAGTACAGAGAAATCAAACCAATTTTAGCAAGCCACAAACACCGAACAGCTACACTGAGTGCAACACTGAAACAGGAAGTGACGCAAATACCTTACCGCAGGTTCAGCCAGGTGACCAGTTACCGCAATGTGTGTCTTATGAACGCGCCATGGCGGCATCACGTTGCGGGAATTTTGCGGCATTCGTGCCGCCACACTTGGTAGTAATATTGCGGTAATATTGAGGGTTCGCCGGTCTTATAAACACACATTAAGCCTTGGCGCAAAAGAGGGAGGTGTCATGACCACGTGATGAATTTATGCCGAGCTCTGGCCAGGAACTATATTGAAAAAGAAAGAAAACACAGGCTTAGGTTTAATTTTGTAAACCGAAGCACCTGAGATGAAACTGGAGCGATGCGGTGCTCCAGGAGCTTCTCTCCGTTAGATCTGCAGCTCAGTTCATCTGACAGTTCACAGGGATGGTGGATGACAGACACACATAGCTGCTTGTGAAAAAAAACTTAACGAGCGCGGCTTCGATCGCAATAAAATGTAAGTTATGTCCAAGATAAACGGAATTCCGTGACAGTGCAGAGACCACCTCCATACCCCCTTTAATCTTTTATAAAACAGACACGATTGCGCAACCGTCACTGTCTGAGCTCTTATAAACAACCTTAGGCTCCCAGATGCTGCCTCGACTTGGCGGCAATGTTTTATAAAAAGGGCTTAAGTCCCAACAGACCAGTAACAGCAACTCTGAAGTTGCAAGTGGAATATTCTGGCCACAGGGGGTGACAGGGGCTGGGTGGTCTTTCATTAACCCTGTAAAGGGTCATTTTAGGGTCATTCACACACTGGCTCAAGAAAATGATTTAAAAATATTAAAAAGTTGCAAAGTGTCCCTTTAAAGGAGAGAATTTTGACTTTCTATAATGATGTATAAGAAACTGATTTGATGATAAAATCTGCAGCCTTTGACATGATCGACCATATCATCCTGATCTCCAGACTCCATTCATGGGCTGGCCTCACAGGTTCTGCCCTTGACTGGTTTAGGTCGTACCTCTCCAACAGGACCCTTAGAGTCATGCTGGATGATTATTCATCCCAGTCGGTCTCCCTTCCCTGGGGGGTTCCTCAAGGTTCTATCCTTGGACCGTTACACACTAGCACCGGGTCGGCTCCGATCGGTCGGCCTCAGTCGGCCCCGGCCCCGCCAGGTTGTTTACACACGTCTTCCAGGACACCCTTTGGAATGCGGACGTGATAGGCAGTCTCAGAAATGCGCGCGAAAATTTGGCGCGAATATATCAGTGATGTGGGCGGGTCAAAGGAGTGCGGAGAAGTCTGCCCGGTGTCTGCGCTCATCACAGCAGACGGGAACAGAGAAACGGCTGGGTGGGTCACCGCGAAGTCCGCGGTCTCTTCCTTATTAAACAAAAAGCTGCGTGGCAGCAGTGTGTGTGTGTGTGTGTGTGTGTGTGTGTGTGTGTGTGTGTGTGTGTGTGTGCGCGCGCGCGCGCTGCGCTCATCACAGCAGACAGGAACAGAGAAACGGCTGGGTGGGTCAAAGGAGCGCGGATAATTCTGCGGTCTCTTCCTTATTAAACAAAAAGCTGCGTGGCGGCAGTGTGTGTGTGTGTGTGTGTGTGTGTGTGTGTGTGTGTGTGTGTGTGTGTGTGTGTGTGTGCGCGCGCGCGCGCTGCGCTCCTCACAGCAGACAGGAACAGAGAAACGGCTGGGTGGGTCAAAGGAGCGCGGATAATTCTGCGGTCTCTTCCTTCTTAAACAAAAAGCTGCGTGGCGTCAGTGTGTGTGTGTGTGTGTGTGTGTGTGTGTGTGTGTGTGTGTGTGCGCGCGCGCTCATAACAGCTGACGGAAACAGATAAAACAGCTTCAGTCAGAGGCTTGTTAACTCCTCCGCATTCAGAGTGATAATGAAGCGCGCATGGGGGAAGCCCCCGCTGGCGGATTCTATCCGCTAATCGGAGGTTCCCCCTAAAGGTAGGCGTGAATTTGAGCCGACCAATGAGTCGGCAGTGGGTGTGTTGGCCCGGTTTCGACAAAAAGCAGACCACCTTCAGATGAGGGCCGAAAACACGTACGGTTCAGCCCCAAAAATCCCCGGGCCACCCGGATGTGAAAGGAACATACCCAATCCCGCCCGGTCCGAGCCGGTGCTAGTGTGTAAGTGCCATAACTGTTCTCCATTTATATTGTGCCCTTAGGAGCCATGTTTAGACAGCAGTTTCCTATCACTTATATGCTGACAATTGCCAAATCTACTTCTCTCTCAAGCCCCCTGACTCCTCTTAACCTCTGCTCGATTGTCTTTGTAACATCAAAACAGTGGCTGGCTGAAAACTTCCTCCATCTCCATCCTCAATCTAAAACTGAGGTAATTGTTTTCAGTCCTGATAATGTTGGAGCAGCTCTGCCACCGGACTTCCACTGTCTCTCCTCTCATGAGACCTCACCTGTTTCCAACCTTGGAGTAATAATGGACACGGCCTTAAAGATGGACGCTCAGGTTAACTGCACAGCTAAATTCTGTTTCCACCACCTTAGGTGAATTTCCAAACTCAAGCCTGTCCTGAGTACACGTCACCTAGAATCCGTGGACCACGCCTTCATTACATCCCGGCTTGACTACTCCAACTCCTGCCTTTATGGCATTAGCAAAGCTGCTCTGTCCAGACTTCAGCTGGTTCAGAATGCAGCAGCAAGGTTCTTGACCGGAGCTAATAGAAGACACCACATTACACCCATTCTCCAATCTCTTCACTGGTTGCCGGTTCAATTTCTGATAAATTTTAAAATTCTTCTTTTAGTTTTTAAGTCCTTAAATGGCCCTTAAAAGCCCCCTCCTATCTGAGTGTGTTGCTCCACCGCTACTACCACCCTCCTCGTGCCCTCAGGTCTGCAGATCAGCTCCTCTGTTCCTAGAGCATGTATCAAGATCCGTGGTGAAAGGGTCTTCTCTATATGTGCACCAAAACTCTGGAACTCTCTGCCCCTCCTAGTTAGGCAAGCCCCTTCAATTGCTGCTTTTTAATCTCGACTGAAAATGCACTTCTTCTCCATGGCTTTTGTCGATACATACGTTTTCCTTCTTTCCATATTGATTGCTTAATTTTACATTTGTGTATTTTATGGTTTTAATTGCCTGTTTGATTTTTATTCCTTTCTTTTAAACTGTACTATTTATGTGATTTTTTATCTTGTTTTAATTGTGCAGCGCTTTGGTCAGCTGTAATGCTGTGATAAAAGTGCTTAACAAATAAAGTGGTATGGTATGGTATAAAATAATTGTTACTAAAACTATTCTAATTTAGTAACACAATTGGGAAATGGTTTTGAGTAATTAGATCAATTTACCTAGAAGCTATTGAAGAAAGATACACAATTTCTTATAAAAAATGGTAATATACTATATTTGTGTCTTTAATATATAAAGTTTTCAGTAAATTCAAACTTGTTCACATATTTCCTTTATTTTAGAGTTCATAAAGCAGGTTTCATGTAAATGAACCCCCTAAGGTGCTTCACAATCACAACACAGTCATCCACCCATTCACACACACACACACACACACATTCACACCCTGGTGGTGACGAGCTACATCGTAGCTACAGCTGCCCTGGGGCGCACTGACGGAGGAGAGGCTGGTCCCTCCGACCACCACCAGCAGGCAATGTGGGTTAAGTGTCTTGCCTAAGGACACAACAACAGCGACAGACTGAGCGGGGAGTGAACCTGCAACCTTCCGATTACGGGGCGGGCACTTAACTCCTCTGCCACCATCGCCCTTAACGTATGTTTGTACAATATATTTCAGGTACAATGTAATCATTGTACCTGAAATATATGTCTAACATATGATCAAGATCAAATCTGATCTTTGTAACTTTGTACTCTGTCATTTTTTGTGTTGATTTAAGAATAATTGTGCCTTCATTACCTCATGTCCAGTCATTTTGTCTCGTGAATTTTACCTTTTAAAATATCTTTTTATACACAGTTTTATACTCATAACTTATTACCATAATGTTGTGTGTTCTGTATTTCTTTTCTAAAGATGCAGTTATAAACACCACCACCCTGGGATGAAGAGTTCCATCATCACAAAAGCAATCAATGCAGAAATCTGTGAGTTGAGGCATCAAGTAAAGCAAAATAATGTTGATAAAAACAAAGCAGAAAGGAAATGTAAAAATGTTAAAGGTGTTACAAAAGTTTAACTGTATTTATGACTAAAGGTGAAACACTGAGTTTATTGGAAAAAAGGCATTTGAGTTGTGTTGATCATTCCTGATTTTGTAATAAATACATGTGCTTTTATTGCTTTGCTGCTGTTTACAGCTGTTTAATTGTTGGTAATGTACCAGTGTACTCAATAAAAGTGTTTTTATATATTTACAAAGCGGCAATTCCTTATGTATTAATAATACATAAGAAATATATTGGAAAATATATCAATGCAATATATGTAATAAAACAGTATTATTACATATATTGCATTGATATATTTTCAAAATCTATCTATCTATCTATCTATCTATCTATCTATCTATCTATCTATCTATCTATCTATCTATCTATCTATCTATCTATCTATCTATCATCTATCTATCTATCTATCTATCTATCTATCTATCTATCTATCTATCTATCTATCTGTCTGTCTGTCTGTCTGTCTATCTATCTATCTATCTATCTATCTATCTATCTATCATCTATCTATCTATCTATCTATCTATCTATCTATCTTCCCATCTCACCCTCTGCGGGTGGTCTCATCCTTCCAAGCTCAGGTCCTCTACCAGAGGCCTGGGAGCTTGAGGGTTCTTCAGTATCTCAGCTGTACCTAGAACTGCTCTTTTCTGGACTGAGATGCCCGATTTTGTTCCTGGGATCTGCTTTAGTCACTCCTCCAGTTTGGGGGTCACTGCCCCGAGTGCCCCGATGACCACGGGCACCACCGATGTCTTCACTCTCCAGGCTTTCTCAAGTTCTTCTTTGAGGCTCTGGTACTTCTCTAGTTTCTCCTGTTCCTTTTTCCTGATGTTGCATCACTTGGTATTGCTACGTCAACCACAACAGCTGTCCTCTGTTGTTTGTCCACCACCACAATGTCCAGTTGGTCCGCCATCACTATTTTGTTGGTCTGGAGCTGGAAGTCCCACAGGATCTTGGCTCTCTCGTTCTCTACCACCTTAGGGGTGTTTCCCACTTTGACCTTGGGGCTTCCAGTCCATACTCTGCACACATGTTCCTGTAGACCAGTGGTTCTCAATTATTTTCCATCACGCACCCCCCCAGGCAACAAGCAGTTTCTTCACCAGCCGCTGCTGGGGTTTTTCCTCATTTCCAACCATGGGACCTGTGGGGGATGTGGGTGTTTTAACACCCACACTTTTTCTAATGAGGAGGTTAAACACCCACAATTTTCATACTGTTTTAGCTCAAAGAATTAACTATCAGTCCGGTCCCTCCGTGTTTCTCTTGCTTTGTTTTCCCCTTTCCCGTTCCTCTCCTGTTGACCATTGAAATCCGCACCTTTGCGCACTGGTGTTACGTCAGTATTCCGGTCAGTTCTGTTGTTGAAATGTGTTTCCCCAACTGCTCCGCACTGCCCAAGCGGCAAAAACGCATGCACACTACAAGCTCGCTCCTGGTGCGCTCTGCTCACACACAACAGAACTGCAGCTTTTGAGAGTTAAAACGTCTTGTTTGTGCAAATCAACACTTGATACTGGAGCCAATTCTATGTAAAAATGATGTGTACCATCCCTGCTTATGGATCAACTCAGAGGTTGCTTGTTGATGTGATTATTTATTTATTTGTTTGTTTATTTATCTTAATCAAGAACAAAAGATTAAATTATTACAAAAAGCTAAAAAGACGTATCAGACGAGTCTGAAGTTGGTTCCTTTTTTAAATTTCAGAATCAGAAAGGGCAATTCCAACAAATATTTCCACTTCCTGAGCATCTTAACGCTGCTGTAATAATAAATGTACAGTACTTAGACTCTTCAAACCTGGACTAGGTTATTGTGCACTAATAGCACCTTAATGACCTTAGCACCTGGGGCAGCAGTAGCTCAGGAGGTAGAGCAGGTTGTCCAGTAATCAGAAGGTTGTAGGATCAATCCCAGCTCCCTGCAGAGAACTCTGCTGTTGTTTCTTTGGGCAAGACACTTAACCCACCTTGCCCAATGGTGGTGGTTGGAGGGACTGTTGGCGCCTTTGCTCGGCAACCTCACCTCTTTCAGTGTGCCCCAGGGCAGCTGTGTCTGCATTATAGCTCATCACCAGTGTGTGAATGGGTGAATGACTGTTTGTGTTGTAAAGCGTCTTGGGGGGCACTAGAAGGCACTATATTAAATATAGGCCATTTACCATTTTAAAAGACAGTTTTTGATTTTTGAAACCTTTATTTGGTTTGTGAAAGTTAAAACAAAGCAGATTTCAGCACTTTAGAATGGCTCAGCTCAAAAACTACAACACCTAGACTCTTCACACCTTCACTAGATTATTTTAAACTAATAGCAGAGTCTTTAAAACATAGTTTGTGAAACCTTTATTTGATTTATTACAGTTAAAAAAACACACATTTCAGAACCTTTTCATCTGGTCCACCTTAGATCTGGTCCAGTTCAAAACCACAACACTTAGACTCTTCTACTTTTTAAAGTGATGGGCGTGTCACCCATGTCTTTGGGAGGCATGATGAAGTTTTTCCCGGTCCGTAATCTGCCTAATTGAGAGGGTGCGTATTACCTGGCTCTTTTGTATTAGCTGGTCATTTTAAATGGCTAATTTATGATTTTCTGTTCCAGCACAACACGAGTTGCTGCTGTTCTGTTTTGGTTCTGTTTTGCTTTGTTCTGTTTTGTCCTGCTCCACCCTGCCCTATTCTGTGCTGCCAACCTGTCCTGATGAGCCATGGCGGTCTCCAACCTGTGGGCGTTCTACCAGTGCCTACTGCGACGGTTGATGGTGTTCACCCTCCATTTACTCTGGATCAGCCCGGTTTGTTAGGACTCTGGCTCCAGCGTGGCCTCTCGTGTGGGGCTGCTGTCAGTGGGCCCGCTAGGATGCTCCAGTGGTGCCAGGAAAGGGGACTGCAGCATTTCTAGCCCGCAGAGCTAAAGGACTGGTAAAGACCTGGTGGAAAGGCTTGGTGCTCCAAGGGATGTGTGGTTGTGTGTGAATGTGGGTGCACAGAGAAATGTGCGAAGGACAACACACCTGCTATGACAAAACGCACATACAACAGCGTCTTAGGCAAATTTGCTATTGTATTTGGCTTTGGTAGTCCAGTGGTATAAGCACCTTTTGTCTTGTTTTTACCATGTCCTGATGCCGGTTCGACTCCCGGTGGTGTTGGCAGTAATATATTTATCCAGCTGAAGCAGATTTCATTTATTCATATTTTAGTTTTATTGATTATTTTCTGCAATATACACTGCTCACAAAAATTAAAGGAACACATTTTTTATTGGGCCTGGCATGAAATCAATGAAACCTGTCTGATAATTTTCTGGTTGATTAAGCAGCTGAGGGCATTGTTAATCACTTTCAGCTGTATTGGTGTTCATGGACTTAACGACAGGTGCACTAAAGTGGCAACAATTACAAAACCCTCAAAACAGGACTGGTTTAACATGTGGAGGTCATTTCAAGTTTGTCCCTCTTGATCTTTTTTGGCTGGTTTTCCACTCGTGCTAGTTTTGGCTTGAGTAATTATCTCTACTGGCAGCATGAGGCGATTCCTTAACCCTACAGAAGTTGCACAGGTTGTCCAACTTCTCCAGGATGGCACATCCACACGTGCTGCAGCAAGAAGGTTTAATGTGTCTCCCAGCACAATCTCCAGAACATGGAGGAGATTTCAGGAGACTGGCGGTTATTCTCGGAGAGCTGGACAGGGCCGTAGAAGGTCCACAACCCATCAGCAGGACCGATACCTGCTCCTTTGTGCAAGGCGGAACAGGCTGAGCACTGCTCGTGCCCTACAGAATGACCTCCAGAGGGCCACTGGTGTGAATGTCTCTACCCAAACAATCAGGAACAGACTTCATGAAGATGGCCTGAGGGCCCGACGTCCTGTAGTGGGCCCTGTGCTCACTGCCCAGCACCGTAGAGCTCCACTGGCATTTGCTCAAGAACACCAGAATTGGCAAGTCCGCCACTGGCGCCCTGTACTTTTTACAGACGAGAGCAGGTTCACCCTGAGCACCTGTGATAGACGTGAAAGAGTCTGGAGAAGACAAGGAGAACGTTTTGCTGCCTGCAACGTCGTTCAACATGACAGGTTTGGTGGTGGGTCAGTGATGGTCTGGGGAGGCATATCCATGGAGGGACGCACAGACCTCTACTGCCTAGGAAATGGTGCTCTGACTGCCATAAGGTATCCAGATGAAATCCTTGAACCCTTTGTCAGACCCTACGCTGATGCAGTAGGTCCTGGTTTTCTCCTAATGCACGACAATGCCCGGCCTCATGTGGCAAGAGTATGCAGGCTGGAGGATGAAGGAATTGAAACAATTGAATGGCCTTCACCATCCCCTGACTTAAACCCAATAGAACATCTGTGGGACATTATGTTTGGGTCCATTAGGCGGCGCCAGGTTGCTCCTCAGACTGTACAAGAGCTCAGGGATGCCCTCACACAGATCTGGGAGGAAATGCCACAAGACACCATCCGTTGTCTCATTAGGAGCATGCCCCGACGTTGTCAAGCATGCACACAAGCTCGTGGGGGCCACACAAGATACTGAAAAGCATTTTGAGTTGCAGAAATCAAGTTTTTGAAATAATGGACTAGCCTGCCACATCTTCATTTCACTCTGATTTTAGGGTGTCTACACAATTGAGCCCTCTGCAGGCTGAAAACTTTTATTTCCATTAAAAGACTTGGCACCCTGTCGTTATTTGTATAGATATCCAACTTCATATTGAGATCTGATGTATCTAATGTGTTTCTTTAAAGTGTTCCTTTAATTTTTGCAAGCAGTGTGTGTATATATATATATAATATATATATAATATAAATATATAACAAATTATATTGGTCTAAAATACTTAAGTAATATACTGTAACATATATTGCTTCATATAATGTGTTGTAGAAAAATATGTTTCATAATATATTAAATAGTATATTTTATTGGTTTGATATTTACTATATTATGTTAATATATTTTGCAACATATATTTGATTATATGGAAAGTGGCAATTCCTTATGTATTTTTACACATAATGTAACGTTGATATATTTTCCAATATAAATTTATACTGATATAAATTAAGTTTTACTGTGCATTAATAATCAAAAACAGTTGATTAACACAGTAGGAGCTGTAATTTTATCATATTATTATAAATACCCCAGAAATTCAAACATGAAATTCAATATTTTAAAATATATTTTTCTTTTGTAACAATACAAGCTTGTCAACATCTGTAGTCCTGTCGCCCCTAGGCGTTTGAACAAGCGTGTATTAACCAAGTTACATATTTTATTTTACTTATTTGTGCAAACAATTTTTGATTGTAATAAAGTAAAATTGGAACGATAAGTTAGAAGAAAAACAGGGCAGAAAAACGTTGCGGCAGGTGGCAGCAGTGCATCTTGGGAAGCAGCCTGCGCGAAACAAACCAACGAAGAAGAAAGGGATGGTTCGTGTTCATGCGGCCTTTCGCAGATCTCTTCTGATTTCTGAAATAAATAAACCGGATTCCTACGGAGAGCGAACGGTTACGGCTATTGTTCCCAGTTAAACCTCAGCGGACACATCCACCTCAGCCGCTGGAGATGTTCCGCGGTCGGCCTCCACCCAGAGGCTACCCGCCGCCTTTCGAAGGCCGTGGTCCTGCACTAAGGCCTCACCCGGCACCAGGTTACCGCGACGGCCAGAACCGGTATAGACCCCCCTACCACCCCGACCATCGCGACCACGGGCAATTGGACGTCTACCGTCACTCCCCATCGCGTAGGAGGTATCCTTCCCCCGGAGCGGGGAGTCACCGCAGCGGGGAGTTCCGGGGTGGTGGTCCGCCGGCTGAGGTGAGTGGATCTGGGGCCAAACCACACGGTACTTTTGGGTGAACTGGTGGATGTTGTCTCACAGGAGCTGATTTACAGAATTATTTCATCAGAAGACATTTAGACATTTCAGTAAAATCTTAAATAGTCGCGGCTAACCCAGCTAGCTTCCGCTGCTAACAGCTAACCGCAAACAAAGCTTCTCTGAAGCCGTCATTGAAAACACGCACAGCGAGATTAGCAGCACATTTTGCAGTTTAACACAAAAACACAACTGTTAAGACAACACGAGCTGTGGAAAACGCAATATTAAGAAAAATAATAAATTGGGTGGGGGTCGCTGTTCAATTCTAAGGTGCTGTAAACCCACAAGAGGGGATACCTGAGGTGTTTATGGAGTGAGATTTACAGTCTAGTTGGCACGTAGTAGAATCCCTGTAGGTAAACACCTGTGTGAGTACAGTGGTGATGTGATTTGGAAAGCTACTTTGTTTTTGTTCTGAGACACCTGTGAGTTGCATATGAAGTTATCTTCAACTCAGATGTTTTTTTGGTTTCTCAGAGGTCCCCTTCTCATCGGGGTCCAGCTCCTCAGGATCATAACCTGGTCATCACCGTGGGGAACGAGCTTACGGGACCGGCTGGACCCACCCCCCCACGCCATCATGAAAGGTAGTTGAAGACCACCTGATCCATCAGGTGTTGCAGTCTCCAGACTTTACTGTTTTTGTTTAAGCGGTCAGGATCCACAGTTCTCCTAGTGGTCTTGCTAATTTGTTGTACTTTAGCTTATTTTTCACAATATGGTAGCAGAACTTTGTGTAGTTTGTTGTATGACATGGTACTAGATGTGTCTCTTCACATCAGTTCAGATACTTCTGGACCAAACGTTTTGTAGCACTAAACCTGTTTTTGTTACAACTGACTCGGATGTCTAAATTCTGTTCTGTTATTGTTTTGACACAGGGAATATTCTCCCCGACTCGAATGTGAGCAGGGTCGAAACACAGGCCGTAGTCGGGCCAGGAGCAGGGGCCGGAGCAAGAGCTTCAGTCCAGACCATAGCCAGGCCAAGAGCCGAGGACGAAGCAAGAGCCGACCCCGGGGCCAGAGCCGAGGACGGAGCAAGAGCCGCAGTCCGGACCGTAGTCGGGCCAAGAGTCGAGGACGGAGCAAGAGCCGACCACGGGGCCAGAGCCGTAGTCCGGACCGTAGTCGGGCCAAGAGCCGCGGAAGGAGCAAGAGCCGCAGTCCGGACTGTAGTCGGGCCAAGAGCCGAGGACGGAGCAAAAGCCGCCCTCGCAGTAGGTCTAGATCTAGGTCTAGATCCCGTGGCAGGAGTCGTGGGCGGGGCCATGGTCGCAGCAAGAGCCGCAGCAGCAGCTCAAGCAGCTCGAGTTCTAGCAGCTACAACAGAGACAAGCATACCTTCAAAGAACTGGAGCATGCTCGACGCAAGAAGGAGCTGGAGGAGCTGCTGACCCAACCCACCAAATCCATCCTGAAGAAACGAAATACTTACGATGACTCGCCCTCTGTCAGGGTAGGACTGGACACATACTCAAGCCTGGTACAGAGTAATTCATAAACACTTGCTGTGTCGGGCAGTTTTGAATCTAAAATAAGTTTGTTGAAGTTTTGTTCAAAATCATAAATACTTTAGTACTAACTCAATTAGGGATGCACAGATACCACTGTTTTGGAATACGAGTACGAATACTTGCATTTCAGTACTCACCGATACCGAGTACTTAATAAAAACATGATTTTAATTTACAGATAACAGCTTTAGTTGTATACTTTAACAAAAAAACAAGGCACTCGTTTGGAATTAAGAACATTTATTTAAAATGAAAACTTCTCCCTGCTCTGAGCTGCAGCTGGGGCCTTGGGGGTGGGCACTCGGCGCCTGTGATTAACCCCTTACACGTCGCTCAAACAGACATTTCTCAGACCGTGGTATCGGTCCCCGGTATCGAGGGACTTTTAACAAGTATGAGTACTTTAGAAAATGTGGTATCGAGGCCGATACCCAATACCGGTATCTGTGCATCCCTAAACTCAATTTGGTGTTGAGTTATGTAAGGCGTTAGCCTGGCAAGCCATCCTATATATGTGAATATATAGTCTGGCCACGAACCATTGACGGCTCTCAGTCGTGAGGCGGGATCTACGGTTGTCTTTCAAAATGTCAGCACGCAATTGGATAGCGCTAGGACCAATCAGAGTAACGAACAACGTGACGTAATCACAGCGATGGAAAAACGGGACCCACTAATGGCGTCAATGATTTCTGTCATTTTTGTATAAAAACATGTGAATATCAGGTGTACTGGGACATTGCTCTACTTTGTTTGATAAAAATAAGAAGCCGCTAAGTATATCAGACAGACTTACGCACGTTGGAGTCTAAATAATCCAATGTTGATGACAAAGCCGTTTCAAAAGAACGTGGCTCCGGCGCTGCCGCCATGTTGCTTGGGTTCGCGGCCGCAACGCTGACGTCATCGGCTACTCCCGCTCTGTGATTGGCCCACAATATAGAGCGCTGTGATTGGCCCAACCAAAACTATAGCGAGTTGTGATTGGATAGACACAGCAGTGGTTTGGGCTGCGAGGTTTCCTATGAAGCGTGCCTAGACCAAACTCAAGAATTTGGTCTAGTTCACTAGGCTAGTAAGGCGTCTGAAGGTCCTGTGAAGTAATGATGCATCACTGTTCTGTTTCTGTTCTGCAGAGCTCCGACTCGCCTCGGGACGTGCACGGTGCCACCATGTCTCGCGTGGCCGAACAGCTTCTGCAGGCTGTGAGGAGCACTGACCCACACACCATGGCTTCCATGTTGTCGGAGCTGCGGTCCGATCCGCACATGGCTCAGCGTCCCGGCCTGGATGCGGAAATCAAAGAAATTCTGAACTTGCTGGGGGGGGCGGCGTCTGGGGGTGGGGCTCAGCAGAAAGCAGAGGATGACATTGATGATGAGGAGAAGTTCCTGTATGGAGACTGTGAAGAGCCCAAACCTCAGACAGAGCCAGTCCGGTACCACAGCCTGGAGCTGTACGGAGACGTGACGGAGGATTCGCTGTATATGGACCCCCCAACACAGAGAGCTGCTGTCGGTCAGATGTACAGCTGTCTTCAGCCCGATGTGCCTCATGTTCAGGCCCCACCCACTATCAGTGAGGTGGACCTTTACATGACTCGGCCCAGCAGCAGTTCTGACCAAAACACCACTTTTCAGGTGTCAAACCCTTCCTGGCCACCAGGGACTGAGCCTCTTGAAGACAGTGAGCGCCAGGCACTGGAGGAGTACGAGAAGATCCAGGACCTGTTGAAGACCATTGGGCTGGACCTGGGTGTAGCTGAAATTGGCAAGATGGCTGCCAGGACTAAAGAGCGCCTCCAGGGAAACAAGCCACCCCCAAAAACCCCCACACGTCGACGTAGGTACTCTTCTGACAGTTCAGGAGGCAGCCGCCATAGCAGAGGCCATAGGAGGCGGAGCCACAGCAGCAGTTCAAGCAGAAGCGACAGGAGTCACAGCCGTGGGCAGAGTCACAAGAGGGGTGGCTGGAGCAGCGAGGACGACAACGACAGCAAGAAGAACATGACTCCACCCAAACTTCCCAAAGACCGAGACACCAAGGAAGTAACAAGCGAGTGGAGCGATGCACCCCCGCCTCAGGCCACTGACCATGCCGTCATCCCCTCCCACGCAGGCATGCCAATCCCCACCTACCCTCCCCCACAGGTCCACAGTATGATGCCCCCAAATTTCCCCCCACCAGGATACGGTCAGTACGGCAACTACATGTCCTATTTGCACCAGCAATGGCCCTCCATGTATCCACCTCCCAACGTAGCCCCACCTCCTAGCGTAGCCCCACCTCCCAGCATAGCCCTACCTCCCAACATAGCCCCACCTCCTAGCGTAGCCCCACCTCCCAGCATAGCCCCAACGCCCCGCATGGTTACACCCCCCCAGACCAGTGTTGGAGACTTCCCTCCAAGTGCACCTTACCAGCCAGCTCCTGTGGCAAGGGCCAAAGGTGAGCTGATCCAGCAAAAACACAAACAGGAAATGTTTTTGCAAAACAACACAACAGTAGCTGATTGGTCAGCTGACCTGCAGGTGTTGTGGTCCAGCGTGTCCTTTCGATGATGTGTGATTGTTGTGTGTGCTCAGGTGCGGTGAGGAGCACTCCTCAGGATGAAGAGCAGCAGAGGAGCCAGGACAGGAGAGTTTCTGATGAGCAGAACAACGAGAGCCAGAAACAAAAGGTGTCTGTTCTGGTCCGATCAGGGGACCCGCCTGTTCAGGGGGTTCGTCCGATCGGGGGGGTCTGTGCTACTGCAGCTCTTTGATCTGCCTAAAAACTTGATTTGTTGATCAATAATGTTGGTTTGACCAATCTGCTAAAGTGTGAAAGTTCTTCTGAGTCATGAGGTTTTGTCCCTTTGACACGTTCCCAGAATCCACAAATAATGTTGGGGTCCAACAGACAGTGGTCAGGCTGTCTGCTGTAGCTGCAGAGATGTTGGTTCTGCTAGGTGGCTGACTCTTCCTGTGTGGTGTTCTGTTCAGGTTCTGGAGGAGCGGGAGAAGCTGAAGGAGGAGAGAGAGCTCAGGATGAAGAAGAAGGAGTATCTGATTAAAGAGCTGGAGCGACTCAGGAAGCAGCAGGGTAAGTTCCAGCAGCTTCTCTTCTGACTCACCTTCATCCTTTGGTTCTGTCCAAATAGGGTTCTGCCCCCTTTGGGTAGACATATATTTAGAGTTTACACCAAAGTGAGCACGGTCAGTATCACAATAAGAGGTTCGGCCTCTCATGATGGATGACACCGCCACCATCAGGAGATGGAGCTCATTACAGCTCTGCTCACCAGAGCTGAGCTGGAGATTGTTCTTCTGAAGAGTCTTACCCATAATGTGTTTTTGTGTTACCAGGCGAGTTGCTGAGGAAGAAGCGCAGGGAGAAGGATGGCCATAAAGACCCCCTGCTGCAGGAGATCAGCCACCTGCAGGAGGATGTCATGACTCAGATCTCAAACCTCCGCAAGGAGCATGAGGCAGCTGAAAAGAAACGCAGTGAGATTGAAAAGGTGGCCCTGATTCTTGGTCTGACCCCATCAGACCGGCCCAGCAGACCCATCAAGCAAGCGGATGTCCAGGAGGACAAGCCACCACCACAGAAGAAGAAACGGGAGTCAGAGAGGAGTTCAGAGGAGCGCTCAGCCTCATTAGTAAAGGTACATCTCCTGCTGAAGAGCAGTGTATGGGTGTCAGAGAGCATAGCTAGGGTCCAACATCAGAACCACAGAATCTTCATTCACCTGGTTCTGATCAGTCACTGAATCTAAACCATAAAAACATGGCAGATTAACTAGTTTAGCATTTAATGAGTTTATCACTGGTTTATCAAATGTATTTGTATCTGGTTTGATACCTGGTTTATTACCAGTTCATTACTGGTTTGTCTTCTAAAAAACGTTTTTTTTTCTACTTTTACAGATCTTGTTACCTAGTTTATCCAGATTATTACCAGTATGATCTGTTTTTAAAAAGCTTAATTATCCATTTCATTTCTAGTTTATCTGATTTTTGTTTTTACATTTTTATGGGTATTTTCCAGTTTAGTACTGGTTTACTGTTTATTTGATTAGGATTAATGTTTATTTTCCAGTTTCATTTTCATACCTGCAAACTTGTCGCTTTTTGGCAAAAATCGTCGTTTTTGAAGCCAAATATAGCGTTCACGTGAATTGTTGAGATCCGAAGAGTTTTTTTATTGGGGGGGTCACCTGTCGGGTTTCAGCAGTCACTCTTTATGAGAATCAATCAGGGAAAGGAGGGGATTCATCTTGTTCACAAACGATCTTTGTTTTAGTGTGTCAGCCACGTGTCGTCATTTGACCAATCACAGTTGTGGTGACAGTAAGGTGGAGACGCTGCGGCAGAGCCGCGTGCATGGTGAATGTGACAACTGTTGCTTCAACATCTTGCAGCAGCTTTGAGCTTAAAGTTCGTCAAATCAAACAAAATCACCACTAAATAACACGGCAACAAGGACTTTAGCAGATTTACCTCCTTTCAGCCTTTATAGATGTTTCCCGAGGTCAGTCGTGTTTTTTTTTTTGGGAGTCGAGTTTGGAGTTTCATAAACATCGCCAGTATTTAAACCCACTGAAACCTAATATTAACAACATGTCGTTGGGGGGAGGGGGGTACGCATGGCATTATGCATCAAGACTGACCAGTCATTACAAAATGTTTTTTAACTGGTGGAGTAGTTAGATGCTTTGTGTGGGTTAGGCTACAGAGATTGGAAATAAATCAATCTCATGCTTTTTATAAAAAAACGAACCAGATGGCTGGAGTGAACGCTGGAGTTGTTGCCTTTTTGAGTGGGCCACCGTAGCTGCAATACTTACTCTGAACTGCATGGCGCTAAAGAGTCGCAATTTTTACCATGATTTCTATGAATGTCCCACATAGCACCTTTAAGGAAGCTCTTGTACAAACACGTGATGAGATATCTTTGTTACGTTCGTTCTGTGTTTTTTATCCAATTTAATTTTTTGTGGTTCTTCATAACACACAGAGCAAAAGAGGTTGTTTTTACTTTTGCCGACATGTTTCCTCTCGTCAGAGCAACCGCCGTCACAAAAAATTAAAACGTGATGAGATAATTTCATGATGTAACATTTCTGCATCACTAAAGCAGAGTCGGAACATTTTGCCCTTAGTAGTGTTATATTGAATTTTTCAAGCAAACAGCTGAGATAAAGCTGCATTTCCCTGCAGCTGCAGTTCTTCCTAAACATTTAATCACAACCAACTCATCAGAGCAGCATGAACACATAACAATAACCTCTTAAGCCCGGACCAGACTGTTTGATTTTTGGCCGTCTTGGCCAAATCCCTCGTGAGCAGAATCGCGTCAAGAAACGGTGAACGTGAGGGTGATTTTCATATCTGTGGCTGTCCAGTGCGACAGCTTTTTAAGCCGTCTCACAACCAAAGATGGCCTCCAACAGTCTTCAAGAACTGCTTGAAAACCTACGACTCCCGTCTGCAGTTGACCAATGAAAACACACCTTTAGGACGCCACAGGAGCAAGACTCCGCCTCTCTGAGTTTCAGTTTCAACTTATGTTGAAAATGTGGATTATAAACTACACACCAGTTTTTATTTTTGTTAATAGCCTAAGTGAAACCAGAGTCATAGTAAAAAAATTAAACTAAATGGGTTCAGTAGCGTTGTGCGAGTGACGGCAGGTGTGAAAAGGAGCGCTGATGCGCTGTCACTGAGCGGAGTAAACTGAGACAGACATTGATGGTAAAACTTTAAATATTGTGGCGATCTGTGACAGATAGATTGTTACTTCTCTGTAGTTTAGTGTTTTATATATAAAGGAGGATGAGAAGGAGGAATGTCTCAGCTGTTTAGCTGGAAGATGGGAAACGGAGACTCGCAGCCGGAGTCTGAGGCCAGATTTTAGTTGTCACCTTTTTTGCACCTTCCAAGTTTGCAGGTATGCATTTTAGTAAATCTTATTTGTTAACCAGTTTAGTTGATCAAATATTTGGTCACTACTAGTTATAACATTACGGGTTTAAACTCATTATCTAGAGTTATATCACTAGGTTTGTGAAAGGTTATTATTCTCGTATGATGCGTTATTAGCCGGTTTATAAATGCGTTTATTAGCTAATTACACATTTTATTGCCTGGTTTAACAGTTTTAATAACCAGCAGCTTGGTCTCAGTGTGAAGATGTTTGCTGCTTTGTGTTTTATGTTTTAATATTAGAAATAAGTTCTAACTGCAGTTTTATTTCTTCGGATTGGCATCTCGGTGGTTCTGACCCAGGTGCCCTGAAGTAAACAGGATGTTTACAAAGTTATGTCATCAAGGTTAAAAACAAATATAAAACTGCTAAAATGTCCAACGTTTAGTTATAGAATAGAACAGCTTTATTGTCATTGTAACAAGCACAACTAAGTTAGGTGCAACCCAATGTTAAAAATAACAGCGAGTTAGACGTTAAACCCTATATATAGGTGAATAAGACCATGGCGTTAAACCTTTAAATGCATAAAGCAATACAACCAGGACAATAAAAACACGTGAGAAAAAAAAAAGAACAAGGATGGCCATTCAGTACTCTCACAGTTGAGCCTGTTGGTTCTAGCTTTGATGCTCCGAGGGTAAGGGACAGTCAACAATCTTCTGTGCTGTGTTGATAATCCCTTGTAGCATCTTTTTGGGCTATAGTACTCCTGGAGAACCACTCACCCAAGCAGTAGCACAGGATGCTCTAAATAGCACACCGATAGAAGGACACCATCAGATTTTGAGGAATGTTGCCAGGCCTGCTGGGCCTTCTTTAGCCTTTTTTATAAGACACACCCTGCCAGAAAATCAGCGTAATATTGCTGCAACGGTGTGTCTTATGAACACGCCATGGCAGCAAGCGATGCGGGAATTTTGCGCCATTCGTGCCGCCACGCTTGCTAGTAATATTACGGCTTCGCCGGTCTTACAAACGCACATTAAGCCTTGGCGCAACAGAGGGTGATGTCATGGCCACGTGATGAATTAATGCTGAGCTACGGCCGGGAACTATATTGAAAATGAAAGTAAACACGGGCTTAAGTTTCGCTTTTGTAAACAGACTCAGTTGAGATGATAAACTGGAGTGATGCAGAGCTCCGGGAGCTTTTCTCCGTTAGAGCTGCAGCTCAGATCACCTGACGGTGGAGGACAGACACCTGTAGGAGCTGCTTGTCAAAAAAACCTAACAAGCGTGGCTTTGATCGCAATAAAAAGCAAGTTATGTCCAAGATACATGGCTGTGGCCCCCAGACTCTGGAACTCTCTCCCCCTGAGCCTGAGATCAGTGGACTCAGTAGTCTCCTTTAAAAAGCAGCTGAAACTCACCTGTTCAGGTGGCTTTGGCGTGACCTCCTGTTGATTCTTCATCACTACCTTCTCTTCATGCTGCTGATTCTATGAATTCTGCCTTTCCCAGGATCCTGTATCACCTGTATTTATTAGTTTGTGTATTCCTTCTCAGTTTTTATTTTAATTTTTTCCATTTTCCCATTTTTATGACAATATTTTTAAAAAAAATTTATATATTTTTTATCTTTTTTTTTTTTAATTTGTTCTTGTGAAGCACCTCGTGATTTTTATCTTGATGCACTATATAAAAAATCGTTTCTTCTTCTTTATTTCAGAGTGGCCTTTTATTGTGACCAGTCTAAGGCACACTTGTATTCATGCTGTCTAACCAGCACCTTGATATTCCACACCTGTGAGGTGGGATGGATTATCTCAGCAAAGGAGAAGATTTGTGAATAATATCTGAGAGTAATGGGTCTTTGTGTATTTAAAAAATATTTCAGACCTTTGTTTATATTTTTGTTCATTGTAAAATGTTCATCAGAGATTCTGTTGCTGCCCAAAACCTGACAGGCTGATGATTTCACCCAGTCCTTTTGTGGTTCTGATGAAATACTATTGTTTTCATTGTCCTTTCAACCAGACTCCAGAAAAAAATCAGAAATCAAATCCACTTTAGTTTTAAAGTTTTGAGTCCAGAGTTATTGAGGTGAGGTTCTGAGATGTTTGTGATTCTGTTGTAAATGTAGCTCATCAATTTCATAGGTGTCAAAGGTACTTCTGCTTTTTTGCAGCTTTAGTGAAAAGCCAAAAAAAAATCTTTTAAAGTAGTTTTTAGCTCGAAGATAAAATATAACTCACCGGCAACTGGTTCCACCTGTTCAGAAACCTCAAATAACCTTGTTTCAAATGAAATATATCTATTTTAAATGACATCTGCAACCGTTAATACTCACCTGGGATGATGAAGCTCACATGTAAACGTTAAAACCAGGAGTCAACACCTGAAACGTGATCTGAGGTAGATTTTTATGTTGTCATTTGGTTTAGTTTTAGCGTTGGCGCGCGGTTCTGGTTGGATGCGTGGGGTTTTTATTTACGGTTGAAGCTGTAAAGCGTGTCAGGCGTTATTGTCGGACAACGGTTTTGTCTCTGGTGTTGGAGTGCAGTCAAAGGTAAGAAACTTTTTTTTTGTGGAGATGTTTGATAATTAGCGACTGTTTTTGAGTCCAGACCATACTGGCTCCTTCCTGCTGTGGTGACGCTCCTTTATCTTTGTTTTACAGCCGACCTTGGTGGCTCCGACCCCGGCTGCTCCAGACAAACAGCCTGTTACTGCATCGGCTCCGCCACTGGCCCCGCCACCGACCCCGCCTCCTGACCCCTTTGAATACTATGATGCTGGAAACCACTGGTGCAAGAACTGTAATGTCACCTCGGGCTCCATGTTTGATTTTTTCACACACTTACACAGCAAATCGCACCGAAAGGTTTGTTCATGTTTTACCTAATAAAATATATCTTATCATGTGATTGAACTGAAAATGATTATTCAGCCAAAGCATGTTTTATGTTTGCTGAGACATCTCAGCGTATTTGAGTGGTTCCACTTCACCCTTTCTTCTTGCCACAGACTCTGGACCCATACAACCGACCCTGGGCATCCACACCAGCCAAAGTCTCCAAGAGCTCACCGGCAGAAGAGAAGCAAACCAAACCAGCCAAAGGTACTGGGACCTCACCATCACATACTGTGGCCAAGTCTCCATGATGTGACTAAGGATGTGTCTGAGCCACTAAATTTTGTTAGCCATCTTCTGTTTCCAGGTGGATCTGAGATTGGATTTCTGCTGCACTTTGTCTGTCTCTTAATGAAAACAGTGCTAATGAAGTGGAGCCACAGAAGAAACTCATGTTTACATCTCTGATTTCAGTTCTGGTGTCTTTCTTTCTGATCCACAAAGATGCCGAGTCATTCCAACATTTTTCTATCAGTTACAGCTCTGAAATAACCTCACAGCTCCTCGATTTCTGTTCGTACATCCTGAACAGATACTTTTCTCTCAAACTCTCTTCTCCCAACAGGTTCTTGAATTTGACACCAGTCAGGTAAACAAGATTAGCATCTTGTTTTTTCCCATCTAAGGGTTTAAAATGTACTACATTTGTGTTTTGCTGCAGGTTCAGAATTTTTGGTTCCTGTCCGCGGGTTCTACTGCCTTCTGTGTAAAGAGTTTTATGGAGACGCCATCTGTGCCGAAGATCACGTCATCAAACACTCTCATAATGAGAAATACAAGGTATTAAACTGAGCGAGTGAAGAGCTGCTTCATGTAAACAGAGATACTCGGCTGATTTACCTCCAACCCAACCTGATGATTCCTCATTACAACTTCCTGCATCATTTCACAACCTCTGAAAAAAGCAGCTCAGGTCAGACTTCCTGTTCCACTTTGCGCTGTCATCGTAAAAAAGAACCGCCATTATTTATTTCTGAGTTTTTAAATATCATGAAGTAAAGAAAGAGATAATTTTCAAAATCCTATAAATTTAACCTCTGGTGAACATCACATAACATATCACACTGTTATCAGCGTTGGGATGTTTACCTATAATGTACTGCTGCACAAACAGCTGATCCCAGCTGTCTGCATGGTAATAGAGGGCTGATGGTCCACCAGGAAGTCCTTTGGATGCCAACACATTGTAGAGTCTAATGTGAGACCATCTGTCTGACACCTGAAGCTTGGACTAAGCTGGGTCATAAAACAGAACCATAATCCAAACACAGCAGCAGAACAGCTAAAATCCAGAATAACAGTTTTAGTGAAATAACGTGTGATTTGTTATTTATCTGAAGTTAGATGGATCATATTTCTAAACCTGTTAAAAACCAAATGAGTTTTATTATGCAATAATATGCAAACCCTTAGAAAATAAGTATTTGTGTTCTATAGTTATGATCCTACTGGTTAAATTAGTGCAACTGTTATATTTTCAAACTGAAGTTTCTGTTGATTTGTCATCTTTTTTTTCCTCTTTCTTTTTTTGACACATTCTCCACCAGAAACAAATGTATGAGAATCCACTGTACGAGCAGAGGAGGAACCTGGACCGCCAAGCGGGTCTGGCTTTAGAGGCAAGTGGAAAAAAACGAAAACATGATGAAGAGGACAATGGTAGCAAAGACAAAGAAGAGAAAACCAAACACAAAAAAGAGAAAAGGGACAAGGAAAAGAAGAAGGAAGAGGATGCTGCCTTACATAAAGATGAAAAATATAAAGTTAAAAAGGAGGAAGAGGAGGATAAGCCGAAGCTGGGAAAGAAAGAGCAAGATTTCAAAAAATGCCAGGAACCAGAGAAGTCTTATATCAATAAAGATGAAGATGAAAAGTATAAATACAGCAAAAAGGATGACAAATACCGCTGCAACAGAGATGAGGAAGACAGAACCACCCGTTACAGAAACAGCAACAGAGATGAGTATCAGTACCGTTACAACCGGGATGGCAGTGACCGATACGAAGAGCGGGTGAAATATGGCTCAAAGGATGATGACAAGTACAAGAACGAAAAATATTTTGATGTAAGATCAAAATTCAACAGAGACCAAGATGAAGGTAAACCTAAGACTGAGAGGGGGATAGATAAACCAAAAGAGGAACCAGAAGTCAACAAGTCTGGACCCCCAACAAAACCCTATGAGCTGCCTAAAATCTTCTGTGGACCCAGTCCGGCCATGAGGGCAAAGCTCCGCAAGCAGAGCCTGGAATCTGGGAAGTCCCCAGCCACATCTGCTCCATTTGGGAAATTCACTTGGAAAAAGAAGGAAAACCAGCTGGCAAAAGAAGCGCAGAAAGTAGCAGCAGAGTTCCTCAAGGAAGATGAAATGGCTGCAAATGAGCAGGCCTCCACAACAGAGGATTCTTTTGCAAAATCAATGGCTTTTGCAAAGGACATTGCCCAGAAGCTGGCAGGTGAAAAACCCATGGCTCCACCTTGGTTCACCACTGATCGAGGGCGTATCCGTCCAAATCTGCCTCCGCCAACCACACAGCTGAGGAGAGCAGCCATGGCAGGAAAACCTGCATCACTAAGTACATTTCTCAACATAAGACCCCAGAGTACCAGTGTTCTAGGGCCTCCTTCCGGTCCCCTCATCAGGCCTCCAAATGTCTACACAGCAAGGTCCCAAACAAATCCTGGGCCTTCATTTCCCACACCTGGAATATTTGACCCAAAGTCTGCACAAACATTGACTAAATCTGAGCCATTTGGTCCTAAACTGCCACCATCTATGTCAAAACCTGAAACACATGCTGTTAATTCTGCTCAAGCAAGATCTAAACCAGATCCAACTGAATCAAAAGTTGCATCATCTGAAGCTAAAGAGGAGCCCGCAGGTTCTAAACCTGCTATAGTCGAGTCTAAACCGCCACTGTTTCAGGTAAGTTGTGCTCCACCAGTTTCTGAAGCTTCTGCAGTCACATCAAAGCCAAAACCTGACACAAAGTCTGCTCCAGCAGAAGAAAGATGTGCATTTTCTGAAATTGTCCCAGCACCACCTGCTCCACCTAAAAATGCACCTGTACAACCAGCTGTAATCAAGATTGTGTCAGATGTGGCAGCTCCTGGTGTCCCAGAGAGTGAGCAGACTTGCACTGTGTTTGTCAAACCACCACCATTCATGAATAAGACTGAAGGACCTCACAAATCTGAAAAAGTAAAGAGCAACCTGGCTGCAGCCAAAGCCCAAGATTTGTTTGGGATTTTCTACAGTAGTGGTGGCCAGCAAGGCCCGTCTTCTTTCTGTAGACCAGAAACAGATGATAAAAGTCTCTTTGCTGTTCCACAGGCACCCCAGCCACAGTCGAAAACAAAACCACAGTCCTCTTATCAAACCCAGCCACAGCCCCAAGACAAACCACAATCCTCTATTCCAACCCAGCCACAGCCCCAACACAAACCACAATCCTCTAATTTGACCCAGCCACAGCCTCAAGACAAACCACAGTCCTCTAATCCAACCCAGTCACAGCCCCAAAACAAACCACAATCATTGAATCCAACCCAACCACAGCCTCAAGACAAGCCACAATCCTCTAATCCAACCCAGCCACAGCCCCAAAACAAACCAAAATTCTCTAATCCAACCCAGCCACAACCCCAAAACAAACCACAATCCTCTAATTCAACCCAGCCACAACCCCAAGACAAACCACAATCATTTAATCCAACCCAAACACAGCCCCAAGACAAACCACAATCCTCTAATTCAACCCAGCCACAGCCCCAAGACAAACCACAATCCTCTAATTCAACCCAGCCACAGCCCCAAGACAAACCACAATCCTCTAATTCAACCCAGCCACAGCCCCAAGACAAACCACAATCATTTAATCCAACCCAACCACAGCCCCAAGACAAACCACAATCATTTAATCCAACCCAGCCACAATCCCAAGACAAACCACAATGCCAAATTGAAGATCCAACTCAGAGTGAAATAAAACCTCCAACAGAACCCCACAATGAGCCTCTGTCTCTTACCCACATCCAGCCACTGACTAACGTTCAAATATCTCCAAAGCCTGACTCAAATAACTGTACTACAAGCCCTCAAACCCAGACCGAATCAGACATCCAGATCATCTCTGTTTGGTCCATTCAGCCTACCACAGCTTCAATAGCAGAGGAGGTGCCAACGACCCAACTGCAGCCAACTCCTCCACATTATGATCCACCCTTCAACGCTTTGTCTGAATCCCAAACCAACTCACAGATCAAGTCATCTGACATGGAGCACACAACTAAACCCCAGACAGAAACAGATTCTTGTTTCAAAGCTGAGTCTCAGTCAGAATTCCAATTGCATCAAGATACACTGTCTCAGCTAGAACAGGCACCAGAACCACAGCCTAAACCCAAACCAAGTCCCAAATCCAGAGGGAAGTCAGCACAAGTGAAAAAAACCCCTCCTGCTTCTGCTCCTAGTCGCCAAACCCGCTCTCAGACCAGGTATCAGACACGTCAACAGCAGCATCAGAATCAGCCAGAACCGGACCTGGCTGAACAGAGTCATGATGCGACAGTTTCAGACACAAAAAGTTTGGATTCTTCTGATCCAGGATCTCAGGCACAGTTGAATGCAGAGACAACCATCAAAGGGGATCCTTCAGTGGCGGAAGCCACCCCAGAAACCTCGGTCCTCCCCTTGGACATGACCTTCATGGACTTTGATTATAATTTTGAGTAGGAAATTACTGAACAGTATGATAGGAGTAAATAAGAGTAGTTTGTCTCAGAATCATTCTGATCGTCACAAAAGTCAGTCATTCACAGTACAGAAGGTAGCTGGAAGTATCAAGCAAAGGAGACTGACTCTCAGAAGACCAGTTTTATAGAGTTCATATAAATACCCTTTCCTTTTTACTTGCTTACATTCTTCATGTACACAGGTGTGATGCGGTTATAATGGACCAAACTGGCTTTTGAGCAAAAGTACAGATTGTGTTCAGATGTGTACATCAGCTGATGTAATGTATTTTTTTGGGGTGGGTGGGTTGGGGGGATCTGAGTTCTGGAGAGACCCGGAGGATTTTGATGTTTCAGTGCTATTGAGCTCCATTTATACACAAATTTAGATTTATCACTGTAGTTTTTTTCCCTTCTAAGTTTAAAGTCATGATTGTTTTGTTTAACGTCTGAAACATGTTCAGTTTTCCCTTCATGATTTTTGTCCTGTAATATTTGTTTCTGTAGTTTTAAATAAAAGTTGATAGGGAACCTTTTTTTTCCAGGTGTGGGTATTTTGTGACTGTAAAATGAATATACCGTAATTAAAGTCTGAGAAACTTTTTAGTACCAAACATTTCCTCACAGATAAATACAACTAGCTTCAGGGCTGAAAAGCTTTAGCTGCTGGTATTAGAACCATAAGGCAGTGTTTCCCAAACTTTTTTCACTTGTGTACCCCCTGAGCCATTTTGTCACACCACCCCATTAGTCAAATGTGTTGATTACCCAAAAGTAGAACATACAACTAATTATTAAATGAAAACCATTTTATTAAAACATGTCACTTCCTGGCTTGCTCATGTGAATTTGTTTAACTTTATGATGATCCTCATGCAGCGTCCAGAAAAAAATAGACTTCATGCGGAAACATTCTGGAGCTCTGCATCTGGATTCGCACTGCACCACAGCCGGTGTAAATGCCCTGATTGGACTCAAATTATTTTTGATCTATGCAAAATTAGACTACATCCGTTTCAGCATTAGGCGTGAATGAGGCTTCATGTGGTGTGAAGCCTCATTTTTCTTCATGTAGTGTTTCTTAATCGTGGTCCTCGGTGCCCCCTTGTCCTACAGGTTTTAGGCGTTTCACTGCTGCCACACACCTGATCTAAATGAATAAGTGATTAAGATGCTTCTGCAGCACTTGATGTCATCCTGAGTAGGCAATGCAAATACACTGCTCAAAAAAAAAAAATAAAGGGAACACTACATTATATAGCAATATATTTTACAGTATATTACTATAAGTATTTTTAGACCAATATATTTTGTTATATATTTATATATATGAAATTATAATATATATACACTGCTCAAAAAAATAAAGGGAACACAAAAACAAGACATCCTAGATCTGAATGAATTAAATATTATTAAATACTTTGTTCTTTTAATAGTTGAATGTGCTGACAACAAAATCATACAAAAATTGTCAATAAAAATCAGATTTATCAACCCATGGAGGTCTGGATTTGGAGTCACACTCAAAATTAAAGTGGAAAAAACGCTACAGGCTGATCCAACTTTGATGTAATGTCCTTAAACGAGTCAAATGAGGCTCAGTAGTGTGTGGCCTCCACGTGCCTGTATGACCTCCCTACAAAGCCTGGGCATGCTCCTGATGAGGTGGTGGATGGTCTCCTGAGGGATCTCCCAGACCTGGACTAAAGCATCCACCAACTCCTGGACAGTCTGTGGTGCAACGTGGCGTACGTTGGTGGATGGAGCGAGACATGATGTCCCAGATGTGCTCAATTGGATTCAGGTCTGGGGAACGGGTGAGCCAGTCCATAGCACTGCCTTATGGGCTCGACACATGGGAGACAACATCACCTCTCCTCCATTCATTTTCAATGAGACGTGCGACAAAGCGATAATTGGGGGTCTCCCTCCTGCTAAGCGAAATGCGAAAACGTACTTGTGAAATTTTGCGCTCGAGCATGTGTCGTACACGCGAGCCAGCAACGCAATCCCAGAAAGTTGAAAGATTTTCAACTTTTCATCGCTGTCGCTCAAACAAGGACCAATCAGCGGAGGTTTCATTAACTGACCAATGAGCGGACAGGATGCTTCTCAGTACATCTCCCGGCAAACGTAGGAAAAGTTTATACTTGCCGTGTTGGATGTCCCAGAGCTTTACAAGACTTCACTTAACTCTAGCAAAACCCTGTGAGACTTCATATCTACTGCTTTTTCAACTCTGAACTGCTTTAATAACTCAAAATTCCCTCCAATCTGACAGCCAATCAAAACAACAAATGACTTGCTATTCACCCTGGAACAGAGGTGTCACTGGCTTTTGCTGCTGGCCGCTGTCGCCTCCCGTGTGTTAGGTTATCAAAACGATAGCGGCGAGTTTCGTTAATCGCGGTCATTTGTCACTTCCCGTATGTCGAGCCCATTAGTCTCCAGGCACTCCAGGCACATGAGGTCTAGCATCGTCTTGCATTAGGAGGAACCCAGGGCCAACCGCACCAGCATGTGGTCTCACAGGGGGTCTGAGGATCTAATCTCTGTACCTAATTGCATTCAGGCTACCTCTGGCGAGCACATGGAGGGCTGTGCGGCCCTCCCGAAGAAATGCCACCCCACACCATTACCCACTGCCAAACCTGTCATGCTGGAGGATGTAGCAGGCAGCAGAATGTTCTCCATGGCATCTCCACACACTGCCACATGTTCTCAATGTGAACCTGCTTTCATCTGTGAAAACCACAGTGCACCAGTTGCGAATTTGCCAATCTGGCGTTCTCTGGCAAACGCCAAATGTCCTGTTGTTGGACTGTAAGCACAACCCCCACCTGTGGACAACGGGCTTTCATATTTCTGACCATTTGAGCAGACGTGCACATTTGTGGCCCGCTGGAAGTCATATTGCAGGACTCTGGCAGGGCTCTTCCTCCTTGCACAAATGCGGAGGTAGCGGTCCTGCTGCTGGTTTGTTGCCCTCCTACAGCCTCTTTCATGTCTCCTGATGTACTGGCCTGTCTCCTGGTAGCGCCTCCATGCTCTGGACACTACTCTGACAGACACAGCAAACCTTACCACAGCTCGCATTGATGTGCCATCCTGGATGAGCTGCACTACCTGAGCCTCTTGTATGGGCTGTAGACGCCGTCTTATGCTACGACTAGAGTGAAAGCATCACCAGCATTCAAAAGTGACCAAAACATCAGCCAGAAAGCACAGGAACTGAGAAGTGGTCTGTAGTCATCACCTGCAGAACCACTCCTTTATTGGGGATGTCTTATTGCCTATAATTTCTACCTGTTGTTTATGGAGTTGACTTCTGGTTGAGTGAACACTGGACGTACCTGATGCGCATGCTGGCATCTGTGGTCATATTCTGTCTGTGGCTGACAATGGGTTCTGGGCAGATTCTTACCTGGTCCGCTCGTTCTCCCGTCCCTGAGGAGTGAAGTGGATTTTCCAAACAATGCATTAGTTTGTTCAAGCATAAAGATGTCCATATGTTTTCTTAGCACCAGGATACCTTAGGCCGTAGCTCGA
Source organism: Aphyosemion australe (assembly GCA_006937985.1). Taxonomy (NCBI): domain Eukaryota; kingdom Metazoa; phylum Chordata; class Actinopteri; order Cyprinodontiformes; family Nothobranchiidae; genus Aphyosemion; species Aphyosemion australe. The sequence goes on along the minus strand of SSNS01000207.1, from coordinate 184,720 downwards.
TGATCAACTCTGTTGTCATCTCTTCTGATCTGCGGCCACATGTCTTGGACACTTGGGTGAAAAGAGGGGCGGAGCTGTCAACTGACCAATACCTGGTGGTGAGTTGGCTTTGATGGTGGGGGAGGATGCCGGTCAGACCTGGCAGGCCTAAATGTATTGTGAGGGTCTGCTGGGAATGTCTGGCAGAGTCTCCTGTCAGAAGGAGCTTCAATTCCCACCTCTGACAGAACTTCCAAAACGTTCTGGGGTAGGCGGGGGACATTGAGTCCAAGTGAGCCATGTTCCGTGCCTCCATTGTCAAGGCGGCCGACCAGAGCTGTGGACACAAGTAGCCGGTACCTGTCATGGCGGCAACCCCCGAACCTGCTGGTGGACACCGGTGGTTAGGGAAGAAAGAGTCCTATAAGGTTCGTTTGGTCTGTGGGACTCCAGAGGCAGCTGCGTTTGGTGAGGCCATGAAGCAAAACATCCGTATGGCTTTGGGGAGATTCTGGTCCATCATTTGGCGCCTAAGGAGAGGAAAGCAGTGCGTGACCAACACTGTTTAGTGGGGACGGTGTGGATTGGTGGGCGGTGTAAAACTTAAGGATGAGTTTTATGGTTTAAGAGTTGAAGGCCAGGGAGAAGTAGTGGGTTTTCAGGTGTGATTTAAAAACGGCGATAGAGGGCGCTTGCCTAACCTGAAGAGGTAATGAGTTCCAGAGTTTCAAGGCACAGAGAGAAAGCCCTTTCCCCGCGGGTCTTCAAACGTGCCTTAGGGACGGTTGGGAGGAGCTGATCTTCAGACCTAAGAGCACGAGGAGGGTGGTAGAAATGGAGGAGTTCGCTCAGATAGGGAGGTGCCTGACTGTTCAAGAATTTGAATGCAAGAAGCAAAACTTTGAAATTGATCCTGAACTGGACATGCTGGAGGAACTATGTCGGCTGGCCAGGGAACACCTTGGGATTTCCCCGGGGTTGCTGGCCCAAGTGGCTGGGAAGGGGGAAGTCTGGGCCTCTTTGCTCACTACTAAAGCTACTGCTCCCAAAGCTACTGCTCCCACGACCTGACCTCGGATAAGTAGACAATAATGGATGGATGGATGGCATTGGTTTGCAGTTGGCTGGTTCCTTCTATCCCTCGTCCACCTGCAAGCAGGCGCTCTCCTGCAGTACTCAGCTGTTGAACTTTTAAAACTCCGGTGCCATATCCACACTCCGCAGCAACCGCCTGCGGTTCCGACATCCCTTCTGTCATCACATTTCAGCCCTGTCAGCGTTATATTCACCGTGGATCATGTCATGGCTCATCTCACTACAAGGATTCTGATTACATAAAACCCATCTGGTCCTCCACACGCCACAGATCCTGTAAAGTCAACCAGAATATTAACCACAATGTCCTCTCCAGCCTGCCTCAATTTGCTAACTGTTCCACCAAGAGGACGTCCACTGCGGTCAGCTGCAGCCTCCTCAACATCCGCTCCCTCAGCAGCAATGGCTATCTTGTCAGCTACCAGCCGGGGCAGAGGTCTCGTGATATTACACCGTGAGAGTTGGAAAGTCATCCCTGTACCTGCTGCTCCTGTGTTCTCCTCCTTCGAGTTCTCTGCCTCACTGCTTCCTGTATGATCTCCTACAACCATGGCTACTATCTACCACCCTCCTAAATATAACATAATTTTAAAATTATTTTTCTCATCTGATTTCATATTTTTCTTCCCTGTCTCAAAATATAATCATCCTGGGTGACTTCAATATTTATGTGGACAATTTTAACAATGCTCTCTCCAAAGATTTTTTATCCTGCCTCGAAAGCTTTGGACTACAACAGTACATTAATTTGCTCCAGTCACTTCACACGGGACTCTTTCTCAAACCTTGGACAGTATGAATCTGGCTTTACACAGCGACTGAAACTCAACAGTGAGGCTCTAACAGCTGTTTTTGTCACCTCAACCATCATCTGTGACTAAAATGCATTATCTGTACTATGATATCACTAGTAGTTAGCTTATGCTATTACTAACTATTGTAATGAGTAACTGACTGATTTTGTTTAATAACTTTTTCTGAACAAATTTGTATTTCTTTTTTGTAAGTTGAAGACGTATCGTCAGCAGAAACACAAAATCCCTGGTCCCTGGAGGAGAGCACAGGATCCCTGGTCCCGCTTTCAGTTGTTATCCTGCTCCATCTCATAAGCTCCTATTCACATGGTTAAGGATCTTATTAATATCAGGTTTGCTTGATATTCTGGGTATAAACACGATCCAGTGGACTACTTTTAGGTCAACTCTGTTTTTATTTTATTTTTAAAGGCTTTTGTGTTCTGTGTTAAATTATTGGTGTGGAGCTAGTGTAACTTTCTAGTGGCCTGCCACAACATCACTGATTTATATAAACTTATAGTTACATTGTTTTGTGTTAAGCATAACACCTGTGTACATATCTCTGTACACTTTTATACATATTTGTACATTTTTATACATTTTTCTGTACATACAAAATGTATTAGTGTGATTGCTATGTACATAGATCTACTTAGTGTCTTCTATTTTCCTTTTGCTACAAGAGCTGTGTAACACTTGAATTTCTAAATCGTGAGATAATAAAGGTTTATTCTATTCTAGAGTCTTCTCAGCTTAGGCGAGTTAGTTCACATGACAGTTTTACAGTTTATTTAGCACAGTGCCATTGCACATTGTCATTATTATAGTTTCTTATAATAAATAAAAGCTAAATTTAAGATGTATTTTATTCATTGCAGTCCTACATCTGAAGATGTAAATTTCAGAGTGTTATTTGAGCGATGCCTACTCAGTCTCAAAGCTTTATAGGACACACTAGTGAAGAACCATATATGGATGATGACATTTCTAAAACAGAATCACTTTTATTACCCATAATTGTAAAAATAATCAAGGAATTTGGTTTATATTTCACACGGTCACAACCTTAAAAAGACAAAACAGTAAACAAGATAACCACGTGACACCCTTTTTAGTCATAAATGTAGAAATACTGCAGCCTGTAATGTGTTTTTGTATTCTTGTATTCTTCACCGGGTCTTTTATCAGGCTGTTCCAAGTACCTACCCCTGATTGGTACTCAGAAGGTTCCAGAAAACGGCCGTTTGGCTGGCCCGGTCAAGTGGTGACAAGCGCATGTCGGCAACTTCCGGTAAATTTACCCCAAAGTTCCGATAAAGGAAACGCACCTAATCTTCCCAGTCCTAATGCCAACTGTTCACCTGATGACCTGGTCTCCCACTACAACAGAAACCTCTCCACCCTTCTGAATACCCATGCCCCACTGAAAACCTATGGGGTTCCGAATGTGCCAAAAATGTGTCCTTGGATTCTGCTGCATTGTGGAGTAACATGTCATGACATTTAACATCATCTGTTTTATTAAATTGTTCTGCATTGCTGTAATGTTATGGTCTTCCAGTGTATTTCCACTGTATTGTCTTCTCGTGTTGTCATGTGATGTTGTTATAAGTTGTTGTCAGGTGTTGGTTTTACCTGATTTGTCTTATTTTGTTGTCCAGCCTTGTTGTCACATGCTGTTGTCTAGTCTGTTGTTACACTCTGTCGACACATGCTGTTGTCTAGTCTGTCTTTACACTCTGTCGACACATGCTGTTGTCTCGTCTGTCGACACATGCTGTTGTTACACTCTGTCGACACATGCTGTTGTTACACTCTGTCGACACATGCTGTTGTTACACTCTGTCGACACATGCTGTTGTTACACTCTGTCGACACATGCTGTTGTTACACTCTGTCGACACATGCTGTTGTCTAGTCTGTCTTTACACTCTGTCGACACATGCTGTTGTCTAGTCTGTCGTTACACTCTGTCGACACATGCTGTTGTCTAGTCTGTCGACACATGCTGTTGTTACACTCTGTCGACACATGCTGTTGTTCACTCTGTCGACACATGCTGTTGTTACACTCTGTCGACACATGCTGTTGTCTAGTCTGTCTTTACACTCTGTCGACACATGCTGTTTAGTCTGTCGTTACACTCTGTCGACACATGCTGTTGTCTAGTCTGTCGACACATGCTGTTGTTACACTCTGTCGACACATGCTGTTGTTACACTCTGTCGACACCTGCTGTTGTTACACTCTGTCGACACATGCTGTTGTTACAGTCTGTCTTTACACTCTGTCGACACATGCTGTTTAGTCTGTCGTTCCACTCTGTCGACACATGCTGTTGTATAGTCTGTCGACACATGCTGTTGTTACACTCTGTCGACACATGCTGTTGTTACACTCTGTCGACACATGCTGTTGTCTAGTCTGTCTTTACACTCTGTCGACACATGCTGTTTAGTCTGTCGTTACACTCTGTCGACACATGCTGTTGTCTAGTCTGTCGTTACACTCTGTCGACACATGCTTTTGTCTAGTTTGTCGTTACACTCTGTCTACACATCCTGTTGTCTAGTCTGTCGTAACATGCTGTTGTTACACTCTGTCGACACATGCTGTTGTTACACTCTGTCGACACATGCTGTTGTTACACTCTGTCGACACATGCTGTTGTTACACTCTGTCGACACATGCTGTTGTCTAGTCTGTAGTTACACTCTGTCGACACATGCTGCTGTTACACTCTGTCGACACATGCTGTTGTCTTTTTTATGTATGACCCGACCGGGAATCGAACCCTGATCTCCCAGTTCCGGGGCGGACACTCTACCACTAGGCCACCGGAGCTCTGTCGACACATGCTGTTGTTACACTCTGTCGACACATGCTGTTGTTACACTCTGTCGACACATGCTGTTGTTACACTCTGTCGACACATGCTGTTGTCTAGTCTGTCTTTACACTCTGTCGACACATGCTGTTTAGTCTGTCGTTACACTCTGTCGACACATGCTGTTGTCTAGTCTGTCGACACATGCTGTTGTTACACTCTGTCGACACATGCTGTTGTCTAGTCTGTCTTTACACTCTGTCGACACATGCTGTTGTCTAGTCTGTCGTTACACTCTGTCGACACATGCTGTTGTCTAGTCTGTCGACACATGCTGTTGTTACACTCTGTCGACACATGCTGTTGTTACACTCTGTCGACACATGCTGTTGTTACACTCTGTCGACACATGCTGTTGTTAGTCTGTCTTTACACTCTGTCGACACATGCTGTTGTCTAGTCTGTCGTTACATGCTGTTGTTACACTCTGTCGCCACATGCTGTTGTTTAGTCTGTCTTTACACTCTGTCGACACATGCTGTTGTCCTCTGTCGACACATGCTGTTGTTACACTCTGTCGACACATGCTGTTGTTACACTCTGTCGACACATGCTGTTGTTACACTCTGTCGACACATGCTGTTGTCTAGTCTGTCGTTACACTCTGTCGACACATGCTGTTTTGTCTGTCGTTACACTCTGTCGACACATGCTGTTGTCTCGTCTGTCGTCACATGCTGTTGTTACCCTCTGTCGCCACATGCTGTTGTTCCACTCTGTCGACACATGCTGTCGTTACACTCTGTCGACACATGCTGTTGTCTAGTCTGTCGACACATGCTGTTGTTACACTCTGTCGACACATGCTGTTGTTACACTCTGTCGACACATGCTGTTGTTACACTCTGTCGACACATGCTGTTGTCTAGTCTGTTGTTACACTCTGTCGACACATGCTGTTGTCTAGTCTGTCTTTACACTCTGTCGACACATGCTGTTGTCTAGTCTGTCGACACATGCTGTTGTTACACTCTGTCGACACATGCTGTTGTTACACTCTGTCGACACATGCTTTTGTTACACTCTGTCGACACATGCTGTTGTCTAGTCTGTCTTTACACTCTGTCGACACATGCTGTTGTCTAGTCTGTCGTTACACTCTGTCGACACATGCTGCTGTTACACTCTGTCGACACATGCTGTTGTCTTTTTTATGTATGACCCGACCGGGAATCGAACCCTGATCTCCCAGTTCCGGGGCGGACACTCTACCACTAGGCCACCGGAGCTCTGTCGACACATGCTGTTGTCTAGTCTGTTGTTGACATCACGGGTCGACAGAGTGTAACAACAGACTAGACAACAGCATGTGACAACAAGGCTGGACAACAAAATAAGACAAATCAGGTAAAACCAACACCTGACAACAACTTATAACAACAGACCAGACAACATCACGTGACAACACAAGAAGACAATTACTCCACAATGCAGCAGAATCCAAGGACACATTTTTAAAACGGATTATGTTAAATGTCATGACATGTTACTCCACAATGCAGCAGAATCCAAGGACACATTTTTGGCACATTCGGAACCCCATAAAAACCAGATCTGTTTTCTTCACCCGCTCATCACCATGGTTCACCCCTGCTAAAGGACGTCAACTAGAATGACTCTACAGTAAAACTGGACTTGCCATACACAAAGAAATGTACTCCAATCACGTAATGCTCTACAAGGACCATCTCTCATCAGCTAAATCTGCTTATTATTCTGGTTTAATTCATTCTAATCAAAATAATTCAAAAACTTTTTTCTCTCCTGAACAATATCAATAAACCTCCCGACTCCCTCCCCCTCCATCTGACTTCTGTAACTCCCTCATGTCCTTTTTTGTTTCAAAAATCACTCACATACATTAACAACTGACCTCACGGGGTGCTTCAGACTCTGGAGTGGACATCACTGTCCCCTCACCACTTGCCACAACTACATTTTCCAGCTTCATCTCTCCCTCAGTCCATGACATCACTGAACTCATCCTCAAATCAAAACCCTTTTCCTGTCAGCTCAATCAACTTCCCACTGTTCTTGTTAAAACCTGCCTCTCTTCTCACTCCTATCATAACCAATATCATTCAACGTTCCCTAAGCTCTAGAATTGTCCCTCTCAGTTTCAAAACTGCAATAGCCTAGACCCCCACAAACTTCAATAACCTACATCCTCTTTCCAATCTACTCTTCATCTTATAGGCTCTGACCACGTTTTAAACAGTTTTTATTTATTTACATTTGCTGATCTCTCTGCTGCTCCAAAGCTCACCGCTGTAGCTGCGCAGTGCCGCTAGAAGGAAGTGTGGTAGTAACAGAAGGTTTTCTGGCAACCTTGTTATTGGTTGTGTATGCTTTGCAGTGGTTCTCATTCCTGATCCTGGAGGGCAGGTGTTCCAGTATCCAGCATGTTTTTGTTGTTCCTCTGCTGCAGCACACTTGATTCAGTGGATGAATCACGTGCAGCAGCTCGTCAGGCTTGCAGAAGCCTGTTAATCACCTGCTGATTGAAATCAGGTGTGTTGAAGCAGGGTTAAAACTAAAACATGCTGGATTCCGGCCCTCCAGAGCCAGGATTGAGAACTACTGCTTTAGTGTTTTTTTGGAGTTTGTTTTTTTTCCCCTCCGGAGCTCTTCAGAGACACTGTTCTAACACCATTGAACTGGCAGCAGACACAGGTGGGGTGAGCAGAGCGAGAGACGTTCAGAGGAGTGACGCACTCCACAGGTTAGTAGCTGAGAGTGTGTGCAAAAGCAGGACATGCACTGGTCGGGGACGCTGCTGGCACAAACGCACTGTCATGCACATGCCCACTGGACACGCTGTCCCCGTGAAGCAGAAGTGCAGTAGCTATCGGGAGATGGACAGACAGCCCAGCGCAGATGAGAATAACATCCATAAAAGGAAATGTGTTGGTAGAACTCTGTGTGTTCCATTCTTTATAAACAACCAATAATATCTATCCTTCAACAAAACGCTCTTTAATTCATTCCGTCTAATCAGTTTAATGAAATCGAGCTGAACATGGAAGACGGGCAAGGGAGTGGTCTCAAGCTGGACACATTAGGTGAAGGAAACAGGAAGCTATAGGCAGGCATAAACAAATACTTCCAGTATTTTCTCAAATAATGATAATACAGTGGTTAATTTTGTTTATACACTGAAAAAAATGTGGAGTTATATTTACTTAAGAAAAGCTAGGAAACGTTTTGCACTTAGACATTGAAGTAAATTCCACAAGGACAATTATCAAGTAAACTATACTTGCAGGATATAAGTAACTTTTACTAGCAAACCTCAGGTAATTTACAGATTATTATTAATATGGACAATGAATTTTACTTCGTTTTCCTTTGTAAGTTTTACTCAAATTTTGACTTAATTCAAATTGAAAAATCGCACCAGAAATCAATGGATTTTCAAGGTAATTATAACTAGATTTTTAAAGTACTATTTATAGACTATATGTAAGTAACATTTACACAACATTTTATGTTATTTTCTGCAGTTTATATTGCCTAAATTTGTTCTTAATGTTTTTGTGTATTGAAAAAAAACGACTTAAAAAATGAGGCAACTGTTTAATTCAACACCTTTATTTCAAATACTGTTTTTCAATCAAATATTTTCCAAAAGCACAGCACTCACAACCATGACCCTTAGAAAATGGCCCCACAACCTACCAGTTGAGAGCCTCTGGTTTATCTTGAAAATGCTTATTTTCTCCTTCCTTCCTTGACCCGAAGACAGCACGCTTTAATACAGTGCAACAATATAAAGAACATTTAAAACCACATAGACAAATGGCCATATAAACAAATGTGCCATTTTTTCTTTTCGTGCCCACTTTGAAAAGAGCACTCTTGGGTCAAACATGTGCACTCAAGCTATAAGCAGGATCTTCAGGGACAGCTTAAGGACATAAAGCTCTAGAAGAAGCTTTTGGAACACTTCAATCGTGTTCTTCAATTTGGTGGGTAACACAAGTTCATGGCATATATGATGCCCATCAGCAGGAGACAGGCCTTTGCAACACTTCCACATTCGTCAAATACCTCAGTCCCTTCAACAACAACTGACACATCAGCGTTGGATGCACCTTCATCTTCACTTGTGTGGTAGACACAGATCCTCTGGACTTGCTCAGTCTGGCCCTCTTGAGCTGCCTCTCTGCTGATACCCTGTAAAATATATGTGGATCCATGTTCAGGTGCATAGTACAGCTTATTTTTTCCATTCAAGTTAAAGACTAGTGTCAAAAATATCAATTTCGATAAGAGCTGAAGTTTGCGATTGCTTATTATTACACTCACAACCTGTAGTAAATCTGATTCCTGAACTTTATTTCCTGTCTCTCACCATTGGAAACACTGAATATTACAGATGTTCATGTGGCAAAAAGAGGAGAGAGGGAAGGGAGGTAAGAGGACAGACAAGATGAGAAAATGTAAAAGGAAAGCAGAGGAGAGAGAATCAAGAGACGAGTGGAAAAAAAGAGGTGAAAAGAAAAGCAGAGACAATCATTGCCCCAAAGTTCACTCAGTGTTTTAGTTCCGTGATTCTTTGTGGGGTTTTTTATTTACATATTGATACATCACACAAGAATGCTCAACATGTTTCTTTTTGCATGTACTAGGACAGGAACTGTTTCAGGCCAACCAGTTTGCAAAATAAAAAGTTGTGAACCACAAAGGGAGCCAAAATAATTGAATTGAATAATTATGACTTTTTTTAAAAATCTGATCTGAAAATAAATTGTTCAAAATGACAAATAAAGGCTCCATTTTCAAAGATAGGAATTTTCTGACAATTATTTCATGATTCAAGCCAGTTATATTTAATGGGTAAGTGAGTAAGAATACAATATAATTTACTCAAGTGAACATTGTGATGTGAAAAGGTTTGAATTTACCTTTTAGTCCATGATGAGTTCTATTGAAGACTCCCACAGGTACTCCATCAGGGCACGAA
>SSNS01000207.1:157481-174811 GCA_006937985.1 Aphyosemion australe | reverse complement strand
GAGCAGGACTCACTCCTGGAAATCTTGGATGGCGGGGTTCTGCTCAACAACTTCCTGTCTTCGGAGGGAGAAATATAGTTTCGTTTTCTCAGATATCCATTTTATATCCACTTCATATGCAGGAAAACCCCTGAATGACTTACCGTCAAGGTGATTTAGCCGCTCCTGTCTCCATTAAACCTGACCGTCTTCATGTGGGCAAAGAACATGCGTCGTCCTGAAGGCTAGCAGTTAGGTTACAAGGCGCATGCGCGCGCGGATTCAAAAGACGCAGCGTCTCCTCTTCCGGTCGGCTCATGGCCCAGAAAGAACGAAAATATGAATAAAAAAGTCAATGGAGCTAAAGGAGCTACTTTCTAATTCGCTTTGACAGTGGTTCTTTCCTCCTGAAAGAAGGATTCGAATTTCGCTGAACTTACAGCCATTTTCCCTCTGCTTTTTCGCCGTTTCTGGTTTGATGACGTCAATTTGGTGTTGCGCATTTGTAGTCCTACACGTATTTTCACACAAAACCTAAATAACCTTTGCCCCCAGTCGAAAATAAGCGCTTTCTTGGCATCATAACGTGTCTTTAAAATTCACGGACATCATATGTGAAATCCGTGACACATAACAAACGGGATTAGAAAATAGCTTTTATAGCCCCATTGACTTGCATTCATTTTTTCGTTCTTCCGGGTTCTTCCTTGGGCCGGAAGTAGATGGGCGTGACTTAGGTTCCCTATTAATATTTACTTGGTATTTCTAAGTTAATGTGCAATGATATGAAACCTTTGAATATTATTTAAAAATATATAGTAAAACTTACTCATCCCACACTGTTTATTTATTACATGAATGCCATATATAAATTTACTTAAATAATTCAAGTTCTCACTGGTACTTACAATTACTAAATAAAAATTGTGACATTTCACCTAATAAATATTACTATACCACAAAATCTTTTTTTTCAGTGTATCGGGACAATAGTTTCTCTTTCTGTACTCTCAAAGCGATCCCCTGCATGGTTCTTCCATATTAAGATAGTCATCTTTCTGTTGTTAAAAATAAACAGTTTGTTAATCTAAACCGGATGATAAAATCATTTATTCAGAGAAGCAGGACAAACTATGTTAAAGCTGAAGCCTGACCAAGTGTCGCATTACAGGAGGGCACGGTCGCTGCAGGGCGCACTCCCTTAGATTTGATTTAAGTTAAAAACAACGACGCCACCTTGTGTACACAAGGAACAATAAAACTGACATTAAAAGAACGGGCAAGTCCACTCTACAAAGGATGGGGAATGTTTCACAGTTTATTAAAATAAAACAAGACCTCGCTAAAAATAATAAAACTCTACTGAAATTGATTAAAACCAGTTACTAAAACTAAATTATCCAGGCTGAGGCTTATCAATGGGGACTGGTCAGTAACTGAAAAGCAGAACCCCAATAAAGGAAAAATAAACAAAATCAAAGGCACCCCAAACACTCGTGACCATGCATTCAGGAGTGAAGGAACCCTAGGACACAGCACACACACGAAGACAAAACGCCACCCAGAGACCTTTCAGCCACCATCTGCAGCTCTTAGCCTGCAACACAAGATAAAAAGAAATTGAGGTCTTTAAGTAAAAACAAATAAAAAAATGGATTTTTCAGTTTTTGTTGTCCTTCGCACGTACTTCTGTGCACTCACACACAACCACACATCCATTGGAGCACCAAGCCTTTCCACCAGGCCTTTACCAGTCTCCTTTTCCTGGCACCGCTGGAGCGTCCTAGTGGGCCCATTGACAGCAGCCCCACACGTGAGTCAGCACTGGAGCCTGAGTCTTAACAAGTCGGGTTGATCCGGAGTAAACAGAGGGCGAACACCATCAAACGTCTCACAGGAGGCACTGGTAGACCGCACACAGGTTGGAGACCACCATGGCTCATCCGGACAGCTGGGACACACTTGATTGTAGGTTGGCAGCACAGAATAGGGCAGGATGGAGCAGGACGACACAACCCCGCCAAATAAAACCCAAACTGGGACGTAATTTTGGGGGGGGGGGACATGTCCCCCCCACTTTTTCAAAAGGCAGTTTTGGTCCCCTGCACTTTTTTCCATCCAAAAACAATATTACGCTCCATTAAATGGATTTGGTTGAGGCCATGGGCGTCGCACCCGTGGGGGATGTGGGTGTTTTAACACCCACACTTTTCCAGCAGTTTTGCGCAAAACTTTACTAACAGTCTGGTCCCTCCGTGTTTCGCTCGCTGTTCCCCCTCTCCTCCTCCCTTTCCTGTTGATCACTGAAACCCGCACCTCTGCGCACCGGTGTTACGTCAAAGATTCTCGTACGTTCCATCATTGATATGTTTCTCCAGCTGCTCCGCGCCTCCGAACTGAAAAAAATCGCGCACGCTCATTACAAGCTGCACTCCCAGCACGCTCTGCTCGTACCACAAGAAAACTACAACCTTGTTGAGCTCAAACATCTTATTTGAGCAAATCCAGAGCTTTAAGTGGGCCCCTCCCGATATGCAGAACACGCGCTCCATGAGGGGCCTCGTTTTGCGCACGAGTACTCATTCTCTCCAAACGCGCAAAAGGCGCATCGCTGTTGCGCACCGCGCACACAGCACCGTCAGCTACCTTCGCACGTGTACCGTTCGCCCAGGCAGGAGGAGAGAACAAAGAGACGAGGTATCCGACACCGTGCACGCTCCCGCAATGATTGACAGCAGCAGCATCTGAACAACCAGTGGTCAGATGCGCCGACAGGCAGGTGGAAACATGGAGGTGGAGATGCATCCAAACGGATGAGAATAAGCACAAGAAAAAAAAGTCAGAACAAGAGGAGAAGTGAGCTGCACTTGAAAGTGGGAATGTTGATAAAAAAAAACAACTTTGTGAGCATAAACATCCCAGCTGCTGCTGATCATGAGACAAAGAGACGGTGATTCTGTCTGGATGTGGACTGGAGAATATTTTACAGCAGCTCTGATTATTTATTAAATGTTTTGTTAAATGCACAAACCTTCACTTCTGTCCTGTTGTCTCTGGTTCACAGCCTTTCAGTCCAATAGTATCCTATAATTAGTAGTTATAGTCATATTTACATCAATTTCATTTGATCATTTCCCATTGAGAGCAAAACAAATCCTAATCTGCTTGTCTGATAGATTTCTGGTCATAACAGGGCCGATGCTGAAGTCTGAACTTAACCCTAACCCAGCTGCTTCTGCTGAGTGAAGCTTGAGGCTCATCAAAGGCACAAGAACACCTGAGTGGCAGTAATTCAACCTAAAAGGTGAATCTAATCTATGAGACAGACTCATTCCGTGCAAAGTCAGATATTTCAGCCTTTATTTGTTATAATTGTGATGATTCTGGCTACAGCTGATGAAAACCCCACATTCAGAATCTAAATTCAAATATAGTGCAAAGGTTCAATATTCTAGACTCAAAGTGTCGCACTCTAATCAGCTGATGAATCCAGAACACCTGCAGAGGGTTCCTGAGCCTTTAGATGGTCTCTCAGTCTGAGCTGGATGACTGACATAAGTGGACTTTTGCTCCAGATTCTCATTTTTGAGTTTCACCTGTAGACCACATTAGAACTGGCTCTGCTCAAAAACTACAATACTTAGATTATTCAGAGCTTAACTAGATTATATTAGACTGATAGCAGAGTCCTTAAAGAACAGTTTGTGATTGGTTAAACCTTTATTTGATTTGTGACAGTTCAAAAAATGCAGATTTCAGAACTTTATTGCATCTGACCCATCTTAGGTCTGGTCTAGGGACAGACAGACAATAACAATGGTGCTCAGTGGGGCTGTACCGTCTTCTTGCCCCCAAGTCAAAAGCTGGGGGGCGGAAGCTTGGGCACGTGACGCGTCAAAGGGTCTGTAACTTTTTATAACACCCCCCACCCCAGATGCACACAAGCCTGCTGTGTCCCCCCCACATCTGAAATCAAAATTTCGTCCATGAACCCAAACATAACAAAAACAGAACAGCAGTGACTTGTGTCCTGCTACAACAGATAGTCATAACATCATAAATTAGCCATTAAAAAAAAAAGTACAAGATGATGCAAAAGCCAGGTAATACACACCCTCTCAATTAGGCAGATTGCAGACTGGGAGAAACTCCATGGGTGACACACCCATCACTTCACAAAGTAGGCACCACCTGTTAAAAACCAAACTCAAGGCTAAAAGTGATTAGGAGGAGTGTACCTACTGTTGGTGATGGGGTCATGCCGGGCCAAACTGGCCAACTGATAGTGCCTAGGCAGCAGCATCATCAGCAAAAGGAGGCTTTGAGGGACATCAGACTATATATGCACAGCACCCTCTGCTGATGATCAGTCCACTAACTGGAAGCAGGTGCTTGTGATCATCCTGCTACACAAGCATCAATATATCATGAGTAGGGAGTGAGAATGTTGCTTCCTCATGTTCTCCTGACCACTGATTGCAGATGTGTTCTAGCTGCATCCTTCCACACACCTGTCGCTGGCTGTGTGGCTCCACCCGCTTCTCCCTCTCCTACAGCCGCGCCCTGACCAGCGGACCACCAGTCCACAACATTTACCGGCGTACTAGCCTGGCAAGCCATCCTATATATGTGAATATATAGTCTGGCCACAAACCATTGATGGCTCTCAGTCGTGGGGAGGGATCTACGGTTGTCTTTCAAACTGTCAGCACGCAATTGGATAGCGCTAGGACCAATCAGAGTAACGAACAACGTGACGTTATCACAGCAACAGAAAAGAGGGAGGCGGCAATGGCGTCTAACATCAAGGATTTGTATGAAAAACATGGGAATATCAGGTGTACTGGGACATTGCTCTACTTTGTTTGATAAAAATAAGAAGCTGCTAAGTATAGCCGACAGACTTACGCACGTTGGAGTCTAAATAATCCAATGTTGATGACAAAGCCGTTTCAAAAGAACGTGGCTCCGGCGCTGCCGCCATGTTGCTTGGGTTCGCGGCCGCAGCGCTGACGTCATCGGCTACTCCCGCTCTGTGATTGGCCCACAATATAGAGCGCTGTGATTGGCCCAACCAAAACTATAGCGAGCTGTGATTGGACAGCCACAGCAGTGGATCAGGCTGCGAGGGTTCCAATGAAGCGTGCCTAGACCAAACTTTGCAAAGCAAGAATTTGGTTTAGTTCACTAGGCTACCGGCGTACGACTTCGCAAGTTGTATTGACACATGACGTGACGTATAACGCTGCTGTCCATGGTGCTGAAAGAAATCATCTTATCGACAGCATGTCACGGGTAACCATTACAACCGAGACCAAAATCCAGGCACTGGGCCGTGACGTAGGCATGAAAATAAAAGTTTTATTTCCTTTGAGCGGCGCCGCACACATCATTTGGAATTGTAGGATGGCTAAGGAAGGTCCCGCCTTTCTCGCCTCTAATGGTGCATTCACACCGGGCTTGACGTATGCGTCAAACAACGCATACTTCGTGGCATTTTGACGCCTATATATTTTTGACGTTGACGCAGCTTGCGTTGACGCAGCTTGCGTTGGCGCAGCTTGCTTTGACGGTTGCGTCAGCCCCACGGGGACGGGAAGGGAGGAAAGATCGCGTGCGCACCTCTCTGTTTGCCGGATGTTTGTAACAATGGCGGATAGAGCAAGAGCAAAGACCAGAGTTATTATTGGGCCGTATTTTTCCTCGCTGGAGAGCTCTTTTAGAAAGAACAGCATGAACTACGGACTCTGACCTAGCCGTGCTGCTAATGGCTAGGTAAGTAATAAATGATTTCACCAGGGTTATTGTGTTTGGTCGGGCATAAAGTTGTTATACAGTCCTGATAAAACTATTTATTAAATGTGTGGAGGTGGAAAAGTTTGTTTTCGTTGTTTTGCCTGACATTAGGAATGTAAACATGCCTCTTATGCCCCAGAGAGAGATTTAATGTTACGACAGTGACGTTACGCAGCAAGCCTCTAGAGGGCGACAGATACCATAAAACTGCAATGTTGCGGAATGCTGCTTTAACCTATGAAAGTGAAGACAGATTACCTCAGTGCTTGAGAGCCAAAGTAGCTAAAGCTAACAGTGTGATAAATGCAACAAGATTTATTACAAGTTCACATTTGACGTTTTTCAGGTTATTTTATAAAAGAAACTGGTATGTTGCAAAACAGGACAGAATGGTTATTAAAGTGCTAAGTTCCCATTTTCTTCACTAAACTCCTCAACTATCTGGCTGCAGACATAAAAAAAAACACCTGCACTTAGCGAGGGAAGACGGTTGGTTTGCTGTTACATGAATAGCCAATCGTAGGAGAGCCCATCCAACCGATCAGAGGCAAGAAAGGCGGGACCTTTCTTGGACGTAAGTAGACGCCCCATTGGTCGCTGGAGAGCGTCACCACCATATTGGATGGGTCCCTCACTCTCCAAACCCAACTGGAGTCAATGCAGGCCAGGGTGAGCAACTATGACCGTTTTTTCTACAGCCTACGGTTCCAACAACCGGCGCACTATTGAAAACAGATGACGTGGGACCTTTCTGGGACTTTTCTAGCATACCTGTTGGGATTTTATATTTTATTTTATTATAATTATATTTTAACTATCACACCATACCACGTTTGATTTTGTGAAAAATCATAATAAAATGTGTTTTATAGTTGTGTAAGCACAGTCTTCCTCAGTAGAAATAAATGCACTGTGGGCAAATGTAGACCCATCCAAGATGGTGACCAGCCACCACGGGTGACTGCAGCAGCGCCAGTCCAAGGGGAGTGCCTTGGACATCCTACGATAGACCTTTTTCACACTTCCGGGGTTTTTAACCGGAAATACGTCAGTGCAGCGGAAAATAAGAATTATTGCAGCGTTACCTATGGGGATCAGTCTGTTTTTCTCATGCTCTGAAGCAGCCCTATCTCCATTTCCATTCGTTTCCAACATCTATTGATGTAAGACAAAACTGGGCGATCACGCGTGAGGAGAGGCTCAATTTTGTTAATTAAAGGGGAAATACATATGTCTGCAGCAGACACTTCACGGCTATGTTTACGTGCTGGGGCTAAGTGTTAGCCGTCTTAACTCGGATGCGGTACCAAGTCTATTCTCCTGGAATAACTTCACCCCAGGAGTCTACATGTTCGGTAACACAAACGGTAGTTTGTGCAGCACAGGAATTGGAGAGCCAGGAGCTAGAAAAGGCAAAGTAGGCGACAAGGCTGGACCATGATGATGCTACGTTCAGTAGCGGTTTTAGGCATGGGCAGACCGGGCGGCTGTCCGGGGCGGCATTTTTTCATGACACAGAGCTCCTGCTGACTGAGAGGGTTCAGGCGAGCGCCGTGTGTGTGAAGAAGAGAAAAGGGAGGGGCGCGGGGGATTTCACCTCTGGGTCTCTCCCAAATGAAACGGACGGGGGGTGGGGGGGTCTGAATCAACTGTATAAGATGGCTAAAGTCAATCACACCTTGATGTTCTTCCTCATAACGCACATTTAATTCATAATATCATAAATACAGGCTTATAATTCCTTCACGTTTTTCTGAATTGTGTGAAATGGCCAAAAAAACGAGGAAAAACAAAATGATTTTGTGGTCACCCAGCAAGGTCAATTGGTTTAGTCTTGACTCCTGGTTGGTGATTGGAAACCTGTTTATTGAGTCCAGTGCCAAACGAGATGGACAGAAAAGGCCTAAACCATCAGGTGCCTAATTCAGGACTAACGGGCTAAAGATAAAGGTAGGTAGTACGTTCTCATGCTAGGATGCACGTTTTCCATTTGTTTAAAACCGGTTAACTGGGGATTTTAACGGTTAAATTCGGTCAACTAATTGCTAACAGAGCTAATAGGGCTGAAAGTTTGAAACGAATGGTTGGAATAAATTCCTTGAATCCTTTTTTAATAATTCAAGCGTGCCGCGAGGACTCGTTAAATGCGCACTGCAGCCTGCCTCCTGAACAACAACAAAAACACGTTGGTCATGATTCATGTTCACATGTCCTAATAATGAATAAACTCTACAAGCAGAAAAAAGTCCCCAGTCCTCACTAACTATCCTGTTATTAGCATTTCCAGCACTACTGAACATGTTGATGAAATACATTACTGATCTACTGGTCATAGTGTAACTGTGGATATATTTAGATGTGTTATTTTGACTAGGATGATGAGTGGTATTAATACCACCTAAAATGTTACTGAAATATAGGTGAATATTGTTCTATAAAATATTAATTAACTATAAATATCAAATGGGAAAGAGGGACGTAGACAACACCCATTGATTTAATACATATTATTTAGGCTTTTATAAGAAGAGTCTGACATCACAGCTTCATCATTTAGTTGTTTTATTGCACATCTTTAGCAGCAGACCACAGTCTTGTTTGGACAGATTTGTCAGAAGTGTGGCTCCTTCATTGCATTTGTTACACTGATTATTTTTCACATGCTTTGTTCAGTAATAAAAGGTGGCTTTTCTGGTAGTCTACAGTTTTTTTCATGTCAGTTTAAATTGCAATTTCAGGGGCAATTCTAAAATATTTTGGATCATCATCTGCCACTGGTCAGGATGAGCCACCCACCTCCCCTGCTGGACAAGACCTGCCATCTATCTTATCGGCCACATCAGTCACAGCCTTGACCCTTGAGGAAGAGTTACTGTGTGCATGTGTGTGTGTGTGGGGGGGGGCGCTCAAGGGATGTCTCGCCCGGGGAGTAATTCCATGTAGAACCGCCACTGGCTACGTTAGCCCCCACAGGTAAGTTCTCCAAAGCTAACTCTGCTATAATGTAAGTTCTTTTATGTGTTCATGACAAGTAAATGAAGCTGAACTCATAGTTTAGAGCTGCCACCCACGCAAAATAAAATTAACGCGATGCCACGTTAACAGTTTACTGTTCAAACAATATAAATTTCACGTTCATAGACGTTTATCACAGTTGTACAATATAATTATCATACATTTTATATTATATATTCTATATTATGCATGTGTATGTTGTTAGAACATGATATTATATTGTTTCAAAGTGAAAATTTTTATTCTAAGAACGTGAAAATTATATTGTTAGAACAATAAGATCATCATGTTGTAATATCTCTGTAATTTATTTATTTTTCATGGGTAGCAGTTCTGCGTTCCAGTATCATATTGCTGTGTGTTTTGTGGTCTTCTGCGACCTATTTAGAATTTTATATTGGGCAAATGCAGAAGGTTTTTAGTGCAGACACGATCCATGCTGACTGAAATCTGACCTAGTTAGGAAGGAGTTTTCCCAGCAATCGCGCACTTCCGATTTTTGTGAAAAAGGTCTATTCCAAATGACGCGCACAGCGCAGCTACAGCGGTGAACTTTTGAGCAACAGAGCGATCAGCAAATACAAATAAATAAAAACATTTTTAAAAAGCTGTAAGGTGGAGCCTAAGATGACAATCATTGATACGCAGGGAGAAATCGCTGTCTTTTCCAATCTAATGGGAACATTTAATAAAAACGTTTAATTTAACCCAAAAAGGCTATAGACAGGAAATATGTTTCATATCAAACAAATATCAGCCCGCCTTTGTTCTGTCAGAACAAATTAATAAGCTACAACAGGGGTCCTCAATTAGATTTGTTCAAGGGCCAGATTTTTTTCCAGCAGTCACTGTGAGGGCCAGATGCTCTTCTAAAATAAATAAAAATTCTAAAATGCATTTTAAATATAATGTATATTATGTGTGTGTGTGTATATATATATCTATATATATATAGATATATATATATAAAGTAGAACATGTATTTTCACTATTCTTGATTCAGTAATATTTGGGGGCCAGGTTGAAAGGACTGGTGGACCAGATGTGGCCCATTTATGGTTCACTGGTGTAGCGAGTTGTGAGAAACATGTTCAGCATCTGTAGGATCTGAGCTTCGTCATGGGTGGATAGAATGTGTACAATCTGATTTTAAGCAGCAAAACAGAAAAAAGGCAAAAACACACACGAGGGATTTCCAGTCACTTATTTGATTGTACTTGTTTTGTTTTAGTTGTGTTTGAAGCACATAAAAAAGGTTTGCATAGTCTTGTAGCCAGGGTTCTGACGTTTCTTTAGAGGTGCAGCTTGGCTATGTTTATTGATATCTGGGGACCCTCAGGCCCAAAGGGTTGGGGAGCCGGGTGGGAAGGTCTGGCGGGCCGGATGTGGCCCGCGGGCCGCCATTTGCGGATCACTGAGCTACACCATTACATGAAGACATATGAAAGTAAGCCAGTCACTACACAAGCAACAATAGAGGGGAGGACACACACTTTATTTACAATCACCATGTGCTGAAAGAAAAAGACGGATCACCTGCGTTATTAGATGCTTTGATAAATTAAATAAAACAATTGGTTAGTATTCTTTAAAAGAAATATCAGTAACCTTAATATTAGATAAAAGACGCTTTTAGGAGATCCTTTCAGGAAATCCGATTTCTGGATCACATCCCTCATGCATTAATAAGTCGTGGCCACGAGTTTTTTTTTCCTCAGACGGGCACCGAAATTCCAGGTGTGTGAAAAGAATAAACGTGTCGACTGAAACTTTCTTAAAGTTTTAAATCTTTCAGATTTTTAGTTTCCTTCATGGATAAACTGTGATAGTGGTCGTACATCTTTGGGGAAATAACAGTTTTTAATATCTTAGTTTCAAACTAGAAAAGTAAAATACAAATTTGTATTTTTACCATTAGTACCTCCGGGATAACCTCGTCTTTGATGGGGTGTCTGGAGTATTTTACAGGAGGGAAGCCTCTGGATGATTCTGCGGTTCGGTTCGGAGCCTACAGGGCTCGTTCCCGTCAGGTTGGAGGTGTTTTGTTGCTGGGGAAGAGTCCAGACCTACCTTGCCTCACTGCAGCCTCACTCTCGCTAGTAAATGTCCTCGCAGCCAATCAGAAAATTCACTCTACTGGTTGCTAGGCGAATTAGCCCGCCAGTAGCCAATCTGATTCGCCGTTCGTGTAGCGGGCAGAGAGTTGAGACAGACCGAGTGACAGCGCCTGAGTCCCGGGAAGGAACATCACGGAGGCTCCGTGGAAACACGACCGCCGTCAAGATGCCGAACAAAACCAAGAAGGAAAAGGTGAGTCGGAAGAGCCTTTGTATGGCGTGTCTGACCGGTGAAAATACAAGAGAAGTGGTAAAGTAGCCCTGAGTGATTTGGCTGCTAGAGACCGGAGACGGTTGGTTTTACCGAACTGGGGAAAGCTATAGCTGCTAAGGCCCCGTTAGCCGCAGAGCACCGGCCAGCCGTGTCTCCAGTTGTATTTAACTCTAGACATTCACGGTAAGACGTAACTGAGGGGAAACCAGATTCCCGTTAGGATGCAGGTGATGTAACGGTCGTTGGACCGCTCCCGGTCAGGGGGTCCCGGCTAATGGTTATCCGTAGCTGCTGCCGAAGCTCCAGGAGGAGCCTCAATTATTCATCCGTCTGAAGGCAGCTGAGCTCGGCTAGACGCTGTTCATGAGCTGCTGTAGGACTCTAACCAGCCGTGTGTGATGCTGAGCAGCCATTAGCTCCGGTGGTGCGGGAGGGCGGCGGTCACCGCACACACCTGATGAGTCGAGCGCCTTAACGAGTCATCGGTTAATCAAATAATCAGCTGAAAAACAACTAAACACACCAGATTTAGTGGTTGTTGGGCTGATTTGTTTGGGTAGTTGTGTGGTGGGTCAGTTGCTAGGTTTGTTGGTGTTTATAATGCTGGTGTAGGCTACACCTGAGGCACCGACTTCTCCAGAGCAGAAGTCGGTTTTTAAACTCTTGTGAAGACCCGAGATTTAGCATAGATCATTTTACTGTGCTGCCAGAGCACAGAGGATGTTTTTACCTCACGATGATCTGGATGGTTGTCAGGAATATGTGTGATTCATCATCTTCACATGAGACTTTCTCATTTTCAACAGAAATATTTGGATATGTGGTACATGCTCGGATCGTGTCCCGCCACTATTACTGTAATGCGTTATGTCAGACTCAGTCACGGCTCCAACTTGTCCAAAACTCTGCTGCCAGATTTCTGACTGGGACTAGAAAGAGGGACCACATACCCCTGTGCTAGCTTCTCTGCACTGGCTCCCGGTGTATTAAGACCCTCCTCCATATAGGGCCCTGCAGCGCAGAGCTCCGCCATGTCTGGCTGCATTACTACTAGGGCTGCAGCTATCGATTATTTTAGTAATCGAATAATCTGCCACAGTAATCGATCGATTAATCTAATAATCGAAAAAACCTGTATTTTTCTTTTTCTTTGAAAATGTGATCAAAGGTTAACAGAGCAGTACTAATTGCAAAAAAAACCAGTCAGTAAATTTTGATAACAAATCTAAAGTTGCAGAAGGATATTCCAAATTTAACCAGTAACAAACATGTTTCCTTTTTTATCAGTAACCACATACTGTATTAAAGTAAGAATAAAATAAAACAAGCTGCTTATTGCGCAATAAAAATAAAATTAACAGGCACTTTAAAATAAATAAAATTCTAAAGCAAATTTTTGTACAGATTTTCTGGCCAAAGCTTCATCAGTTTTGAAAACTTTCATTAAACATAAATCAAACCAACGTACTCAGTTACAACACCTCACTTTTTTAACAACACATTGCTCTCTTTGGAAATCAAGTCTTGGCTGTAGGGACTTAGATTTTAAGTGTCTACTCCTGCATCACAATAAACAGTTTTTTAAAGTTACTGGAACATCTCACACTTTAACCATTATCCAAATCTTTTTGTGGCAACAAACATTTGTTCCCAAATTCTGTTGGAAACAGTCCATGTGCATCATCCTTTAAAGGACAATATGGCAGTTGTCATGAAGAAAAGTAAGCATATCAACGTGTTCTGGGCTGAGGCTCGCCCTGCGCTTTGTGGCGATGTTACCTGCTGCAGAAAACAGACGCTCAGATGGAGTAGATGTTGCTGGAATACACAACAACCACTTTGCAAGCTTTGACAGCACAGGGTACCGCGCTGCATTTTCTTTCCACCATGATAATGGATTCTCCTTCTTGGATAGTGGATGCTCTCCAAAGTAGGTGAGGACTTCACTCTGCACAGCATGGTTTAACTGCTGCCCCTTATCCTGTTCTGCATCACTAAAAGATGGAGAGACAAGACAAAGAGAACACAATCAGAAAATTACTCCAAATATGCAAACAAATAATACAAAAAAAAAAAAAACCATAAAGATCTTAGATCTCAAGCTGTAACATACCTGGAGTCTGAGTCTGATGAGCCCAGAAAGTTCTGGAGGAATGATGTTGTAGTTTCCTCATGTTCAATGGAACTTCTTTCAGTGAGGTTGGACTGTCTGTCAGTGGACTCTCTTTTCACAAAAGTTGCCATGGAATGCACTTCGCTTTGGACCTTCAATGCTTCTTCAGCATGCAAGAACTTCAGTTTTCTAAATCTTGGATCCAGAGCAGCAGCAAGCAGGACTATGTTTGAAGATTCAGGGTTAAAAGAAAAAACACCTGCCCACCTTTCAGATACCTGTTCTGCCACATGAGTCTGGAGTGCCTTCACTGGTGTCATCTCAAAGTTGAATCCCAATATGGATTTCTTCAGGCTTTGCAGTAGATGTGGAAGTGCAGAAACTGTGACATATTTTTGTCCACTGAGAAACTCTGTAGCCATGTCAAAAGGTTCAAGAGCTTGACAACGCTCATCAGTCAGGTTCCACTGCTCAGGCTTGAGATCCAGAAATGGTTTCCGTTTTTGAGTCACTGCTGGGTCAGAGAATGCAGCAGTCACTGGCCATCTTTGTTCAAGTAACCTGGATAACATGTGATAGGTGCTGTTCCAGCGAGTACTTACATCTTGTACCAGCATGTGCTGTTTAGTGCCCATTTGCTCTTGCTTTTCTTTCAGTTTGGTAGATGCGAGCTCACTCTTTAAAATGCTCCACCAGGCATCTTGCTGCTGCCACACATCTGAAGATTGCTTGGTGACTTTTGAGGGAACTCTGCACAACCAGGTTCAGAGTGTGAGCTGCACAACGTACAGAGTGCCATCCATACTTTACTGACAGAATTTTCATTGCTGCAACAACATTTGCAGCATTGTCATGTGCAACAGCTTTGATTTTTTCTGGGGGAATATCAAACTGGGTTATAACTTCTATTATCCACTCTGCAATGTTTTCTGCCGTGTGTCTCTCATCCAGAGGCATTGTTCTTAAGCTATAGGACTCCATTTCCCAATTCTTTCCAAGGAAGTGACATGTCACCCCAGATAAGCCTCAGTGGCAACGCTTGTCCAGATGTCGGTTGTTAGTGAAATGCTGTCAGTTGTCTTCAGGATGCTCTTTAATTTGTTTTTGGTTTCCTCATATTTATCTTCCATTTTCTTGGTGAAATATGTTCTTAATGGAAGAACATACTTTGGGTTGAAAGTAGGGGTGTTCCAAAAAGGGTACTTCACGATTCGATTCGATTCGATTTCGATTATGGGAGCTTCAATGCTTCGATTCTTCGATTATAATGGTTGTTGGTTCGATTCGATTACTGGTGCCACGATTCTTCGATTATTAACATTTTTAATGCTTTTTTTCATACGAGATTGATTGTCTTCTTCTTTGTCTACATTTGTAAATAAATAACCTATCAATTACCTCAGTTCCTCTAAAACTACTCTCAGTAACTAAATACTTTTTTTTTCATTTAACTATTTTTCAAAGACAAAATCTTATTTTATGACTGTATGACTTGTGTAAATATTTGCACTTTGACCAACTTAACTTCGATCAGGGAAAGCTTTAAATATTTAAAACCTGCTAGGGAAACATTTTTTCTCTCCTTCCTTTACTTTATTTAACAACAGAACATTATTAGAAAACAGTTCAATAACATGCAAAACAACATGCTATCACCTCATCTGTCTTAAAGAGAGAAGACATTTAATATAACAGCAAATATTGGTTATAATTTTGTGGCCAAAATAAATAACTGCAAAAAATTAAACATAAATCAAACTAGATTACATGACAAGTGTGATGCTTTTTGTTTCTATTTTCCTTTCTGCAATAAAGACAAAACTCAGGTGTTCCAACAAGTACAACTGTAAGTTAAAAGGCTTTAGGTTCAAGGTGACAAGCCAAAATTCTCACAAGGAAGAAAAAAGAAAAAACACCATTTAAAACACAGTCGTTATAAGCAGTAGCAGCTAAATAAAAACAAAAAAAAAAATGTTTGGCTATTTGCGGTAGCTGCTGAATAGTCTTCAGTCAAATTAGCATAGCTTATGGTACTCAGTTTATCTTCATTTCAACTCACACACCTTGTCTCGGGTCCACAGCTTGTACCTGCAGCACCGGGATGCTTTCGGCGGAGATGCTGGGACATCGACATTGTGCTGTTGTGGAAAGCTAGCTCCGCTTTGCAGTGTACACATTGGACGGTCTTCTGCCTCGGTTGGAGTTTAAAATGTTCCCAATCTATAGATGATTTTTGACGTTTTTTAAGAGTGTCGTCATCCCTCTTATCACCGTTTTGGCGCTTGCTTGCTTGATCTTTCGGCTCCATGATATTACGGCGCTGTTGAACAAGCGCGCGTGTTGTAAACCCCGAGCGGCACACCGGAAGAATATTACATGACCCAGAAGTGATCATGAAACGAAGCTTCGATTTTCAAAATAAAAGTCGAAGCTTTTTTCCAATCGATTTAATCGATTTATTCGAATAATCGTTTCAGCCCTAATTACTGCACAGGCGTGTCCCCTCTCGAGCCCTTCTCTCTGCTGGGCAGGAGTTGCTGGAAGTCCCACGCTCTAAGCTGAGATCGAGGGGGGACCGGGCCTTCTCCATAATGGCACCACCAACCCTTTGGAGCGAGCTCCTTAAGGAGAGATGGAGCCTGCTTTACTGCCAGAATTCTGGCAGTAAAGCAGGCTCCATCTCTTCAGGTCTTTCTTGAAAACACATTTTTGTTAGCTTTGATCGTTGACACTGGCTTTTGTATAATTGCTTTCTATTTTGTGTTGTTTTTAATGCTCTTACATGTTTTATCTATTGTTCTTATGCTGTTTTTATCTTCCTTTTAATTGTTATGATGTCTATGGTTTTTTATAGTGTTCAGCACCTTGGGCTTCCGTTGAGGTTGTAGAACATGGGTTCCCAATTTTTTTTCTTTGAGGACCCCCTTGCTCATGTCCAAGACAAGCCAGATTTCCTCTCTCAAAACGTCTAGGAAATCTTTGCCTGTTAGTTCTGCAATGTCTCTAAGTTTAGTAAGGTAAGTCTGTGTAGCAGCCTTGCTAACTACAGGGGAGTAGACAGTGCTTAAAGCTTCAACACAGTAAAGTACGTCATGTTTGTCTTTAGGGGAGAAACTGTAAGGTAGCAGGGTCGAGAGAGCCTGTACTGATGCACCAGAAGTGTTTGTCTGCTTGCCTATCTCTGGGTTTGGAGGGTCTATGGGCACAATTTAGTTGGACCCATATTTTTTAAGGAAGTCAAAGACCTCTTCATCTATAGTAGTACCAGTCATACCAGTAACTAGTGTTGTCACGGTACCAGAATTTCAGTATTCGGTACCGGTACCAGTGAAAATCCACGGTTCTCGGTACCAATTTCGGTACCAAACAAAAATTTAATTTAGACTAAATTTACCAATAAAAACATTAATTTTCCTGTAAAGTGCTTTGAGATGACATCTTTTGTGAATCAGTGCTGTATATAAGATAAATGAACTGAATTACTATTGTACTACTATCATAACATGTTTTAATGCACTTTTATTTAATCAAAATGTGTTTTTGTTCATATATTTTTTGTAAACCTGCTAGTTATCCAGACAAGAACCTCTAGTTAGAACAGCTTTTTTGACAAACTGATTTTAAGGACATAAACACTGACTGAGCCATACATTGTTGTTCATCTTTTGGATCCACATTACAATCATTAAAAAAAGAAAAACTCTGGTCTGTGAGCAGTCAACGCCTTTATGTCATCCTGTTTGTTTGTTGTTACCCTAATTAAACGTATAGGAGACTTAAATAGTTAATAAAGACGATGGTGTAGTCACACCACACTATGTAGTACTGATTCTGACACATATGCGAAGTTTTTGAAAGCGACTAGTCTGAACGGTCATGTCGCATTAAATCCGCCTCCTACGTCACTGATCAGCGGAGGTGAGCGTCGTGTCAGGACGTTCCTGATGACAAGCGCTGACAGAGGGATACAGGGGTCTGTGGGACATCCTGTCAAGTTTTGGAATTTAAAATAGAAGAAAGCATGAGAACGGGAGGTGCTGCTGGAGCGAAGCGTCAGTCCTGTCGGTCTCCGTGACAGCGGGGCGGGGGGGGGGGG
>SSNS01000207.1:144658-157475 GCA_006937985.1 Aphyosemion australe | reverse complement strand
TCTCAGTCGGGGCGGGGGGGTCTCCTTGAATGAACTTTATTTACCACATCAGCTGGTCCACCGCTCGCCGTCACTCTGCGTTCTGCGGTGTTGCTTTAGAAGCGACTGCACGCGCCCAGTGAATGCGCGAATCATGCGCATCAAGGACCGGGTTT
Organism: Aphyosemion australe; assembly: GCA_006937985.1. Taxonomy (NCBI): domain Eukaryota; kingdom Metazoa; phylum Chordata; class Actinopteri; order Cyprinodontiformes; family Nothobranchiidae; genus Aphyosemion; species Aphyosemion australe. The sequence goes on along the minus strand of SSNS01000207.1, from coordinate 157,320 downwards.
AGACGGGTCCTCGGTACTACCGGTACCTACGAAATCTTGGAACCGTGACGTTTACATTTTTGTAGTACCGGGTTGGTACCGAAGACCCGGTTCTTTTGACAACACTACCAGTAACAATAAGTGAATTGGGAATTTTAACATTGTTGCACGTCATTGCACGGCTTCCATGTTTACCTTTTTATTTATTATCTCTGAGCTCACAAAAATATACGAACCACTACTGGCTGGCTCGCCAAAAATATTATGCAACACCTGTGCTATTAAGCAGGGGTAATAAACTGCTGGACCAGATCTAGGTTCTGAAGGAGTCAGAGAGTGTGACCTTTAAATGGAAAAAGCCGGCAATTTAATTCACAACAGATAAATAACAAACAAAATGCTACCTCAGTTATTTGAGGTGTGCTTTACAATTATCCCTTTTTAAATTTTAACTTTTACCCTTTGGGTTAAAGGTCCAATAAAGGTTTAAATTCTAAGCTCCTAGTCTAAATTTCAAGTTTTAAGTTATGACCAGTCATCTAATTTTGAGTGTCTGGATTTTAAACTTACTTTGGATTGCCCTAATTTATGTTTAAGCTTGAATTAGGTTTATGAAATTCATTCCTTTCAGTTTATACAATTCATTCCATTCAATTTCCCAAAAAAGTTTTGTCACTTTAAAATCACAATTTAGGTACCCTTTAAAAGTACACAAAATAAATATTCACATGGACAATTAGCCTTTCGCTGAGCCCCGCCCCCCTTAGTTACTGTTGCCAACTCCGACAATAAGTGGATCAAATACTGCAGCTCCGTAGATTTCCGTGATGGAAAGAAGTAGACAGATGCGTGTCAGCGACATTTTTTGGAGCAATTCGTCCTCAATATCACCCGGATCGAGGCAAAAGGGTTACAGTATGCAGTGGAGGGATATATTAGTGTCGGCTCCGCTGAGTGAAGCGTAGCAGGGAACAAGGAGTTTGGAGTTTGGGAGAAGGTCCGGCGTCCGGAGACGCGTGGATCCTAGGAGCGGTGGCGGCGATGCGGTGTCCCTGTGAGCTGTCAGATGATCTGAGCTGCAGGCAGCTCTAACGGAGAAAAGCTCCCGGCGTTCTGCATCGCTATCATCTCAGCTGAGTCTGTTTATAAAATGTAACTTTTTATGCCCGTGTTTACTTTTATTTTCAATATAGTTCCCGGCCGGAGCTCGGCATTAATTCATCACGTGATCATGACACCACCCGCTGTTGAGCCAAGCCTTAATGTGCGTTTATAAGACACACGGTTGAGGTAATATTACGCTGATTTGCCGGCACGGTGTGTCTAATAAAGGGTCTTGGATAGTCTGGGAGGCGGACCTCCGCCCAGCCGCGGGCGGGGGGAGCACTCATGCTGTTGCTGGTTGAGCTCGATGAGGTTCTGAAGGGGAAACAAAGGAGACACGACTACTATCGAGGCTAATGCTTAGTAGTAAATTAGGCTTAGCTTCATCATTTTGTTTGGAATTGTCAGATAGTAACGGTTGCTATGATGTGTGATTGGACAATAGCCGTTCTGGGGGCAGGGCCGGCGAAAGGCTAATTACACAGCAATATAAATACAAAACATCTGAGGTTTTGTCCTTAAGCTTAGCAAAGTCTCAATTGTCCATTCACAATATGAACGACTTGAGATGTGCTCCTCACGTGAACAAATCCTACCCCAACCTTGGAACTGTATGGAGTAAAGTTGATGAAAGCAGGACTGCGAGTGTGCCTCTGTGAAGCTCCGCTGATCCTGAAAGTGTCCTGTTGGGTTGTACTGGCTCGCCTCGATCCTCAGTTCAGGCCCAAGTCAGGTCCAGAATCCAGATATGAAGATTTGGTGGTTTCCAGGGTAGATAAAAAACCTGGCCGTTTTCTGTTGTGTACCGGCAGTTTACCGTCTGGGGCAGAGGTTAATTGCCTCATTGTTACCGTAGCGACAAACGCAAAACTTCCTCCCAAAACTAGAGCGTACTCCTCCAAACTGTCCAGGTTACAAGTCAATTTATATTGTTTAAGGTTCAATAAGATCCGTTTTACTGAACTCAACGATCGCTCTGCTTCTGCTCTAGCTGTCTGTCCGTCAAAGCCTCAGCAGATACTCAGGCCGTTTCTCAATATGTGTACTTGTCTGTACTTGTGTACTCTCGTCCTTGTGAAACGTCATCAACGATGGTCCAAGTACTGTTCCAATCCTAAGTACATATAATGGCAAGTTCGCTCAAAGTTCCCGGATATGTTCTTGCTCCGCCCATTGTATCGAGGATGCACTGATGGGTCCTTCTGCGGACTTGGGACAGCAAAGTTTCCCATAATGCATTGCGCCGCTAACCGTTATACTCCGAACGGCAGAGGAGAAAGCTTATAACTGTTGTGTTTTATATCAGAAATACAAATAAATCAATATAAAGTTGTCTGTTATTGTAAATAATTGCGTATAACCTGTAAAATGTGCTGTGTATTTGTTTTTTTCTTCTTTCAGACTCTTCATGATCCCTCAAAATGCTAATTAGCTAACCCACTATCAAAATAAAAGCACCATTGCTTTGTTTTGATGAAAAATAAACTTTTTTTCTTCATTTAACTGCAGGAAATGCTGATATTTTATCAGTTTTGATGAAAAGTGGACCAAATATAATACAAATAATACGTTTTCATTGTTTTTTTGTCATCTAAGGAACAGACTAGACTTTTATTTTTATGTCAGGTCGTTTTTTTTAACCGTAGCAACAAGCAGCGCTTGTTACCGTGAGGCAAAGAAGTACGCTTGTTCCAAATGCCGTCCTCGTCCTCCCGTTATTCGGCAGAACGGACTTTCTGGTGTCCTAGGCAAGAACACACTTGTCAAGTACACGATACGTACTAGCGTCCTTGAGTATTGAGAAACGGCCTCAGTCTTGGCCGTTAGGAGGAGGGGCTTCCTCAGAAAACGTTTGAATAGTCTTTATTGACAAGAGCTCACAGCATCCGGTTTTTCAAAATAAGATTGTAAATAATTATTAAGTAAATTATTTATGTATTTATTATAAGTTTTTAACAGTTTTAGCTAATAGCTGATCAAATCATGTGATTTATTAGTTGATGAATATATATATACATATATATATTTTATAAGATCTATTTATAACAGGGGTTACACATTGCTCTTTAAATAAAAAATCAAAGGAGTAATTAACATCTGCATTATCAGAAGTAATTTAAAAATAAACAAAAAAAGGCAGTCTCTGCTGCCAACTAGCGGTCGGCGTTTGAATTGCACCAAAAGAAAATGCAAAAATGTTTGCTTGTAAATTCTTCCAAAAATTCAATACTTGGTTTTTGAATATCGATATAATATTGCAGGAAAAAATATCACGATATATTGCCATATCAATATTTTCTTACATCCCTAGTGCTCAAGTAACATTTTCTCCAGGTAGTTTTTTAACTGTCAGGTTATCATTTGTGTCCCTTCTTTTTATATTCTACTCACCTCTGGTCAAAAGCCTTTTTCGTGGATGTTTAGGTGGACATGCTGTTTGGCTGAGATGTTCAGCTGGACCCATCTGTTAACATCACTGCCTCCTGGAAAACTCTCCTCCGTTAACACCGCTGCCTCCTGGATAACTCTCCGTTCACACCGCTGCCTCCTGGATAACTCTCCTTCATTTAACACTGCTGCCTCCTGGATAACTCTCCTCCGTTAACACAGCTGCCTCCTGGATAACTCCATCCATCCATCCATCCATTTTCATCCGCTTATCCGGAGTCGGGTCGCGGGGGCAGTAGCTTAAGGAGGGAGGCCCAGACTTCCCTCTCCCCAGCCACTTGGGCCAGCTCCTCCGGGGGAATCCCAAGGTGTTCCCTGGCCAGCCGAGAGGTATAGTCCCTCCAGCGTGTCCTGGGTCTTCCTTTGGGTCTCCTCCCGGTTGGACGTGCCCGGAAAACCTCACCAGGGAGGCGTCCAGGAGGCATCCTAACCAGATGCCCGAGCCACCTCAATTGGCTCCTCTCGAAGTGGAGGAGCAGCGGGTCTACTCCAAGACCCTCCAAAAAAAAACGCATTTCGGCCGCTTGTATCCGCGATCTCGTTCTTTCGGTCACTACCCAAAGCTCGTGACCATAGGTGAGGATAGGAACGTAGATCGACCGGTAAATCGAGAGCTTCGCCTTTCGGCTCAGCTCTCTCTTCACCACGACAGACTGGTACAACGCCCCCATCACTGCAGACGCAGCACCAATCCGCCTGTCGATCTCACGCTCCACCCTTCCCTCACTTGTTAACAAGACCCCAAGATACTTGAACTCCTCCACTTGGGGCAGGACCTCGCCCCTGACCTGGAGAAGGCATTCTACCCTTTTCCGACTCAAGACCATGGTCTCGGATTTAGAGGAGCTGATTCTCATCCCAGCTGCTTCACACTCGGCTGCGAACTGCTCCAGCGAAAGCCGGAGATCACGTTCTGATGAAACCAACAGGACCACATCATCTGCAAAAAGCAGAGACCTGATCCTTAGGCCACCAAAACGGATCCCCTCACCACCTTGTCTGCACCTAGAAATCCTGTCCATAAAAGTCATGAACAGAATCGGTGACAATGGGCAGCCTTGGCGGAGTCCAACTCTCACCGGAAACAAGCCCGACTTACTGCCGGCAATGCGGACCAAGCTCTGACACTGGTCGTACAGGGACCTAACAGCCCGTATCAAGGGGCCTGGTACCCCATACTCCCAGAGTACCTTCGAATGCCTTCTCCAAATCCACAAAACACATGTAGATTGGTTGGGCGAACTCCCACGCACCCTCCAGGACCCCAAGGGTATAGAGCTGGTCCAGTGTTCCACGGCCAGGACGAAAACCACATTGCTCCTCCTGGATCCGAGGTTCGACTATCCGACGGACCCTCCTCTCCAGAACCCCTGAATAGACCTTACCAGGGAGGCTCAGGAGTGTGATCCCCCTGTAGTTGGAACACACCCTGCGGTCCCCCTTTTTAAATAGGGGGACCACCACCCCGGTCTGCCAGTCCAGTGGAACTGCCCCCGATATCCACGCGATATTGCAGAGCCGCGTCAACCAACACAGCCCCACAACATCCAGAGCCTTAAGGAAATCTGGGCGGATCTCATCCACCCCCGGAGCCTTGCCACCGAGGAGTTTTTTGACCACCTCAGTGACCTCAGCTCCAGAGATTGGAGAGCCCAACCCAAAGTCCCCAGACTCTGCTTCCACCCTGGAAGACGTGCCGGTGGGATTGAGGAGGTCTTCGAAGTACTCGGCCCACCGATTCACAACGTCCCGAGTCGAGGTCAGCAGCACACCCTCCCCACTGTAAACAGTGTTGGTAGTGCACTGCTTTCCCCTCCTGAGGCGCCGGATGGTGGACCAGAATCTCTTCGAAGCCGTACGGAAGTCTTGTTCCATGGTCTCACCGAACTCTTCCCATGCCCAGGTTTTTGCCTCCGCGACCACCCAAGCCGCATTCCTCTTGGACTGCCAGTACCTGTCAGCTGCCTCCGGAGTCCCACAGGCCAAAAAGACCTGGTAGGACTCTTTCTTCAGCTTGACAGCATCCCTAACCACTGGTGTCCACCAGTGGGTTCGGGGATTGCCGCCACGACAGGCACCGACCACCCTGCGGCCACAGCTGCGGTCAGCCGCCTCGACAATGGAGTCACGGAACATGGCCCATTCAGACTCAGTGTCCCCTGCCTCCCCCAGGACACATTATAAGTTCTGTCGGAGGTGGGAATTGAAGCTCCTTCTGACAGGTGACTCTGCCAGACGTTCCCAGCAGACCCTCACAACACGTTTGGGTCTGCCAGGTCTGACCGGCATCTTCCCCCACCATCGAAGCCAACTCACCACCAGGTAGTGGTCAGTTGACAGCTCCGCCCCTCTCTTCACCCGAGTGTCCAAGACATGCGGCCGCAGATCAAATGAAACAACAACAAAATCGATCATTGACCTGCGGCCTAAGATATCCTGGTGCCAAGAGCACATATGGACACCTTTATGCTTGAACATGGTGTTCGTTATGGACAATCCATGATGAGCACAGAAGTCCAATAACAGAACACCACTCGGATTCAGATCAGGGGGGCCGTTCCTCCCAACCACACCTCTCCACGTCTCACTGTTGTTGCCCACGTGAGCATTGAAGTCCCCCAGCAGAACGAGGGAGTCACCCGAAGGAGCGCTTTCCAGTACCCCCTCCAGGGACTCCAAAAAGGGTGGGTAGTCTGAGCTGCAGTTTGATGCATAAGCACAAACCACAGTTAGGACCCGTCCCCCCACACGGAGGCGGAGGGAGGCTACCCTCTCGTTCACCGGGGTAAACCCCAACGTACAGGCACCAAGATGGGGGGCAAGAAGTATGCCCACCCCTGCTCGGCGCCTCTCAGTGGGAGCAACTCCAGAGTGGTAGAGAGTCCAACCCCTCTCGAGGAAACTGGTTCCAGAGCCAGAGCCATGCGTTGAGGTGAGTCCAACTATATCTAGTCGGAACCTCTCAACCTCACACACCAACTCCGGCTCCTTCCCCACCAGAGAGGTGACATTCCACGTACCTAGAGCCAGCTTCTGTAGCCCAGGATCAGACCGCCAAGGTCCCTGCCTTCGGCTACCACCCTTTCCACACTGCACCCGACCCCTTTGGCCCCTCCCACTAGTGGTGAGCCCATGGGAAGGGGGACCTACGACTCCTCTTCGGGCTGTGCCCGGCCGGGCTCCATGGGTGAAGGCCCAGCCACCAAGCGCTCGCCAGCGTGCCCCACCTCCAGGCCTGGCTCCAGAGGGGGTCCCTGGTGACCCGCGTCCGGGCGAGGGAACACTGCATCCATCTGTCTTACTCATCATAAGGGGTCTTTGGGCTGCGCTTTGTCTGATTCCTCACCTAGGACCTGTTTGCCATGGGTGACCCTACCAGAGGCATGAAGCCTCAGACAACTTAGCTCCTAGGATCATTCGGACACTCAAACCCCTCCACCACGGTAAGGTGGCAGCCCAGGGAGGGGGATAACTCTCCTTCATTTAACACGGCTGCCTTCTGGATAACTCTCTGTTAACACCGCTGCCTCCTGGATAACTCTCCTTCATTTAACACTGCTGCCTCTTGGATAACTCTCCTCCGTTAACACCACTGCCTCCTGGATAACTCTCCGTTAACACCGCTGCCTCCTGGTTAACTCTCCTCCACTTACACTGCTGCCTCTCCTGGATAACTCCATGTCTGAGAGCATCGCTAGGACCGGCGGCTGGTCATTCTCAGATGTAGGAGCTTTCCCTCCGGGAAAATGTAAGCAACAAATATACGTGCTTTTCTTGATCTGCTTCACACAGTTAAAATGCGCTCGCCCACATAAAAACTACCACCGCTTTGCTTCTTCTGTCTTTAGCTTAACCCATGTCCCTTTCCAGCTGTTTCATGTGGTCACGGATGTTACCTGGCTTTGGAAAAGGGATAAAAAGTCCTCTCCAACATCCGATCTGGGTATCTAGAGTCCAGTTAGCACCTCCACCAGCAGCAGCGCTTAGTTCATTGCTGTTTTAAATCTCCACAATATAGTTATAACTATACTATGTTAGAACTTTAAGAGTCATGAAAAAAATGTTTTAAGCTAATTTGTTTTCCAAATTTGCTATTGCAGCTGTAATACGACCTGCTGCTCTTTCTGAATCACGTCTGGAGGAGAGCTGGCTCTTCTCTCCTGGAGCCTTATTTACAACCAGACCTGTCTCAGCCTGCTTTGGTTGTGGATATGACTGATAGGAGAAGTTCAGAGTCAAAACTGAGATAAATAATTACTACTAATAATAATCCAAATGTTGCTGGCATAATGCTACATAACCAACAAATACCAAATACAAACAGATTGAAGCTTTGTGTTGAGTCAGAGCTGCTGGGATTGCTGTTGAGTGTGGCGATGTCATCCTTTATCTGGTGAAAGAGAATGTTTGAAATCTCAGATTGTAAGTGAAGCTGCAGCTCTTTAACGTCTGAATGAATTATCATTAATGTGAAGTTTCCACACCTGGGTGGAGCTGAGCAGGACCTGGACCCGTTCTGGGTGAACATGCTGACACCATTCATGTGAACCTCAAGCCCGAGCCATTCGGATTGTTCCAGAAGCATCACTGTGTCCTCCTCAACTCTCTGAACTAGTCTGGCTCTGGATTTCATTGAGAGTTTCAGGTGTGATCCACCTGGTTCCAGTTCAGTCCTGATCCAGTATCAGTTCTGGATCCGACAGCTCTGTGAGTTTATGGGTCAGGGTTAATGCAGTTTTTGGTTAACATTATAATTTTAATGGAACTGCCAGCAGACTCCAGAAAATGTAACCGACATGTGCAGACAGTGTGACATCACATGATACCTACTAATGGATACTACACCTGAGCATGTGTATCAAACCTAAAGCTGCTGTTTGGTTGAAGCAGACAAAACTGTGATAAGATGAAACAGAACTATTATTTTGTCTGCTCATATTTGATCTCGCAGCTTCCTGCCTCCTCTGGTGCACATTAGTGACGTCTGTCACACGTCAGCGATGTGAGAGACAGATGGAATGCAACATGGAACATGAAAATGAAGTTACTTTAAAAAAACATCAGACACACAAGTCTGATTTAAGACCAAAGGTCTGGCTCTATTGTGGTTCAGAATCTTTAAAAAATGTGACATGGGCCAAATATTTCATGTAAATAGAGTCATCTTTGCCTGCAGCAAACACATGGCTGTAGTTCTGGTTCCGTTCAGAGGAACCTCTGGTTTCATTTTTACCTTGGTTTGTTTTACAGGAAACAAATAAATCATCCAAAAGCAGCTCAAAGAACAGCAGCAGCAGCATCGGGAAGGATGGAACCTCTGAGAACTCTGACGAGGTGAGTCACAGCATTCAGTCACATGGACCTCCACAGGACCACACAGCTGCTGCTGGTGACCAAAGAGGCTGTAGGTCCAAGAGGTTCTGTTTAACGTGGTCAAGGTACACCAGCAGGCAGAAATGGGTCTAAACCTGGGCCCTCATGTATCAACCATACTTACACACTCACCTCTTTTTCTTAATCTCCACAAAATATTTATAGCTATACTATGTTAGAACGTTGTTAAGAGGCATGAAAAAAATGTTTTACGCTAATTCGTTTCTCGAATTGCCGTTGTTGCTTTACTGAATTTAGGAAGTGTTGTGACCAAATATGGGTAATTGAGGGCGTTTCTGTATGTAAATGACTGTGAACGGACACTAGCACCTGGGTACGCACTCGTGGGATTTATCATCAGTCGATTGTGGAGGAACATGCGTACTAGTGGCCACCGCATGTTTCGTAAATCAGGATTTTGGATGTTGGTATGTACTTTCTAAATTTCATTGGTAGGATGGAATATAGGAGCGTTTCTATGAACGTTTGATAAATGAGGGCCCAGGTCCTGACGAGGAGTTTCAGGTGTGGTTCACCTACTGCAGCACCGGCCCAGAATCTACACATCACAAATGCTGCAAGTTTTAACCCTTTGGGCCCGAGGGTTCCCCAATTGGGGGACTTTGAAGGTCAGCAGCAAGATTTGTGCCCTAAATATCAATAAACATTGTCAATCTGCACTTCTATAAATACTGCAGTACCGTGGCTACAAGACCATAGAGACATTTTTTACATGCTCGAAACACAACTAAGATTACAGTCAAAAGAGTGATCAGAAATCCTACTTCCAGTGTCCACATTTCTGTCTCTAAGGGCCGGAATATACTTGCTGTTTAGCGACGCGTACGCGTGTTTAAAATGGCTGCCATGCGTAGCTTGCGTTGATTTGAAGCGTCGTTTGTGCGCGTCCTCTGAAATTAACGTGACATGACGTTGCGCGCCCAAACACTATAATATGTGAGCAACCAGTAGGTGGAGTTGACAAACCGAGCAAGACACACTCACCATGGTGACACCTCCTCTGGTTTAGAGGTCTTTCACACCATATATGATGCTGCTGCTGTCTTTTTTTCTGTCGTGATCACAAAATTAACCAGTTTTGAGCTCTTTTATTGACGCCATGTTTGTTTTGGTTGCCCCGGCTCCCTATCAGGTCTGAGTACTCTCGTTTGCCCCCTAGTGGAACACTCCGGTACTACATGCAGTGCAGCGCTGTGTAGAGGTCGACGGATATTTTTCTATTGCCGATACCGATGCCGATATGAGGCGGTCATGGTCAGCCGATGGCCGATAAGTGCTGCCGATTTGTTTGGGCAGATTTCATGGCCGATATTTTGATGTTTTGCACCTTATCTGAATGATAAATTATCACCAATAACAGTAGATGCACATTTCTGAACCTAATCAGCTTTTAAACACTCAATTTAACCAACTGTTTAATCTTAATTTTGTGCACTGCTCAGTGTTAAAATCAAACATTTACCAAGATTAATAAAAAATACCAATAAACTGACCAAGTATTAAATATACAAAACAGGCAAAAAAGAAATGTCAGCTGATAATGTTTCAGAGCATTTATTAAGCAGCATGTTATTCAGAGATGTACATTTACATGTAAATAAAAATAAATACAACTTTAGAACAGAAAGACAAATTCTACTAAAATGTGTAATATAATAATTTAATAATGAATAATGCTTCAAACACAATAGCCACCTGCTAAAAGACACCAGCAACAACTAAAGTTCATTCAGCCTTTTTAATTGACTATTTCTTAACATCTGCATGTAAACTATAAATGAAACCCTTTAGTGCTCTGGTCTCAGCAGCAGCTTCTTTGTAAGCCTGGAGATGGGGAACCCTCAGGTTGTGTTTTCTTTTTACCTTTTTCATCTCCAGCTCACCAGCATCCTGCTTGATATCACACTTTGCTTTCCTTGGTGTTGACTCCATGAAATGCTGCCTTGATCTGACTTTTGTTGAGCCATCCTTCCTTCCTTCCATCCATCCATTGTCTTCCGCTTATCCGGATTCGGGTCGCGGGGGCAGCAGCAAGGAGAGAGGCCCAGACTTCCCTCTCCCCAGCCACTTTTGTTGAGCCATCAGACAAAAACTAAACAGGAGAAACAGATGTTATTATTTTTGTAGAGCATCCATCATCAGTTCAGTCAGAAAGAACAGAGAACTCCAGCAACAAAGAACTCAGCACATTACAGTCTATAATATAATAAATATTAGAGAAACGTTTGAACAATCACACTCATCTATTAATAAAAGTGCACCCTAACTATTCACTAGTGTTACTGACTGTTGATGGACAGATTTTATGTGGAAACAAACCGTACAAATACACTCTCGGCTGTGTCTGATCACAGATTACATGCAGAGAAAAACACAGAGAGGCTGTATTTATATAGCGATCATTTTCTGTTTTTTCTGTTCAATGTGTCATTCAAATAAAGACTGTAAACGCAAATTACGTGCTCCGCACCGACCCACATGAGAGAAGTCCCGAACTCTGAACACCGGTGTCGACGGGGGAAGGATGGGGGGAGTGCAGGCTAAGCTGCGGCTCCGAGAGTCTCCTCCCTCTCCTCCGCGCTCAGAGTGAAATTCTCCGACTTCCACACAGGAAAACAATTTAATATACACTGCTTACAAAAATTAAAGGAACACTTTAAAGAAACACATTAGATAAACCAGATCTCAATACGAAGTTGGATATCTATACAAATAACGACAGGGCAATGTCTTAGGAACAAAAGGATGCCAAGTCTTTTAATGGAAATAAAAGTTTTCAGCCTACAGAGGGCTCAATTATGTAGACACCCTAAAATCAGAGTGAAATGAAGATGTGGCAGGCTAGTCCATTATTTCAAAAACTTCATTTATGCAACTCAAAATGCTTTTCAGTATCTTGTGTGGCCCCCACGAGCTTGTGTGCATGCTTGACAACGTCGGGGCATGCTCCTAATGAGACAACGGATGGTGTCTTGTGGCATTTTCTCCCAGATCTGTGTGAGGGCATCCCTGAGCTCTTGTACAGTCTGAGGAGCAACCTGGCGCCGCCTAATGGACCCAAACATAATGTCCCACAGATGTTCTATTGGGTTTAAGTCAGGGGATCGTGGAGGCCATTCAATTGTTTCAATTCCTTCATCTTCCAGGTACTGCCTGCATACTCTTGCCACATGAGGCCGGGCATTGTCGTGCATTAGGAGAAAACCAGGACCTACTGCATCAGCGTAGGGTCTGACAAAGGGTTCAAGGATTTCATCTGGATACCTTATGGCAGTCAGAGCACCATTTCCTAGGCAGTAGAGGTCTGTGCGTCCCTCCATGGATATGCCTCCCCAGACCATCACTGACCCACCACCAAACCTGTCATTTTGAACGACGTTGCAGGCAGCATAACGTTCTCCTTGTCTTCTCTAGACTCTTTCACATCTATCACAGGTGCTCAGGGTGAACCTGCTCTCGTCTGTAAAAAGTACAGTGCGCCAGTGGCGGACTTGCCAATTCTGGTGTTCTTGAGCAAATGCCAGTCGAGCTCTACGGTGCTGGGCAGTGAGCACAGGGCCCACTACAGGACGTCGGGCCCTCAGGCCATCTTCATGAAGTCTGGTCCTGATTGTTTGGGTAGAGACATTCACACCAGTGGCCCTCTGGAGGTCATTCTGTAGGGCACGAGCAGTGCTCAGCCTGTTCCGCCTTGCACAAAGGAGCAGGTATCGGTCCTGCTGATGGGTTGTGGACCT
>SSNS01000207.1:118210-144635 GCA_006937985.1 Aphyosemion australe | reverse complement strand
GAGAATAACCGCCAGTCTCCTGAAATCTCCTCCATGTTCTGGAGATTGTGCTGGGAGACACATTAAACCTTCTTGCTGCAGCACGTGTGGATGTGCCATCCTGGAGAAGTTGGACAACCTGTGCAACTTCTGTAGGGTTAAGGAATCGCCTCATGCTGCCAGTAGAGATAATTACTCAAGCCAAAACTAGCACGAGTGGAAAACCAGCCAAAAAAGATCAAGAGGGAGAAACTTGAAATGACCTCCACATGTTAAACCAGTCCTGTTTTGAGGGTTTTGTAATTGTTGCCACTTTAGTGCACCTGTCGTTAAGTCCATGAACACCAGTACAGCTGAAAGTGATTAACAATGCCCTCAGCTGCTAAATCAACCAGAAAATTATCAGACAGGTTTAATTGATTTCATGCCAGGCCCAATAAAAAAGTGTTCCTTTAATTTTTGTGAGCAGTGTATAAACCTGGAGCTAATATGTTAAACAAACAAGCAGCTGATAGTTTAAGACAGTAAAGTTGACAACAAGCCTGCGAACATTAGCAGCATTCTGCCGGTTACTGGCGGTTCTTACGGCTCATTTTTATCTTTCACTCAGCGAAGTATTATTTCATAGTTTACTTTAAATTCACACTAAATATACAGCTGTAGGGTTTTAAAACACCAAAAGAGAAGCCTTACCTTTTACTCAGAAGAAAATACTCCTCTGTGTTTTGGATTGGGGTCCTTCGCCGCTTCCAAAGCAGTGGGCTGCCCGCGGAGGGGCCTGACTTTAAATCGGCTCTTCTAAAGAGGTTTATCGACCAATGCCGATGATGAAAAAATGCTAAAAATCGACCCGATTAATCGGCCGACCGATGAATTGGTCGACCCCTAGCACTGTATAGCAGCAAGTATATGAACAAAGACGCAGCCTGCTGCCTGCGCCAACGCGAGGTTAAACAGCAAGTATATTCCGGCCCTAACATTGCAAAAAATCAGATTGTACACACATTCTAGCCACCCATTTGAAGCCAAGGTCCTACGGATTCTAAAAATGTATCTCACAACACTCTACACCAGGGGTCCTCAAATAGATTTGTTCAAGTGCCAGATTTTTTTTCCAGCAGTCACTGTGAGGGCCAGATGCTCTTCTAAAATAAATAAAAATTCTAAAATGCATTTTAAATATAATGTTTATATATATTCAGGTCCTTCTCAAAAAAATAGCATATTGTGATAAAGTTCATTATTTTCTGTAATGTACTGATAAACATTAGACTTTCATATATTTTAGATTCATTACACACAACTGAAGTAGTTCAAGCCGTTTATTGGTTTTAATATTGATGATTTTGGCATACAGCTCATGAAAACCCAAAATTCCTATCTCAAATAATTAGCATATCATGAAAAGGTTCTATAAACGAGCTATTAACCTAATCATCTGAATCAACTAATTAACTCTAAACACCTGCAAAAGATTCCTGAGGCTTTTAAAAACTCCCAGCCTGGTTCATTACTCAAAACCGCAATCATGGGTAAGACTGCCGACCTGACTGCTGTCCAGAAGGCCATCATTGACACCCTCAAGCAAGAGGGTCAGACACAGACAGAAATTTCTGAACCAATAGGCTGTTCCCAGAGTGCTGTATCAAGGCACCTCAGTGGGAAGTCTGTGGGAAGGAAAAAGTGTGGCAGAAAACGCTGCACAACGAGAAGAGGTGACCAGACCCTGAGGAAGATTGTGGAGAAGGACCGATTCCAGACCTTGGGGGACCTGCGGAAGCAGTGGACTGAGACCGGAGTGAAAACATCCAGAGCCACCGTGTACAGGCGTGTGCAGGAAATGGGCTACAGGTGCCGCATTCCCCAGGTCTAGCCACTTTTGAACCAGAAACAGCGGCAGAAGCGCCTGACCTGGGCTACAGTGAAGCAGCACTGGCCTGTTGCTCAGTGGTCCAAAGTACTTTTTTCAGATGAAAGCAAATTTTGCATGTCATTCGGAAATTAAGGTGCCAGAGTCTGGAGGAAGACTGGGCAGAGGGAAATGCCAAAATGCCTGAAGTCCAGTGTCAAGTCCCCACAGTCAGTGATGGTCTGGGGTGCCATGTCAGCTGCTGGTGTTGGTCCACTGTGTTTTATCAAGGGCAGGGTCAATGCAGCTAGCTATCAGGAGATTTTGGAGCACTTCATGCTTCCATCTGCTGAAAAGCTTTATGGAGATGAAGATTTCATTTTTCAGCACGACCTGGCACCTGCTCACAGTGCCAAAACCACTGGTAAATGGTTTACTGAGCATGGTATTACTGTGCTCAATTGGCCTGCCAACTCTCCTGACCTGAACCCCATAGAGAATCTGTGGGATATTGTGAAGAGAAAGTTGAGAGACGCAAGACCCAACACTCTGGATGAGCTTAAGGCCGCTATCGAAGCATCCTGGGCCTCCATAACACCTCAGCAGTGCCACAGGCTGATTGCCTCCATGCCACGCCGCATTGAAGCAGTCATTTCTGCAAAAGGATTCCCGACCAAGTATTGAGTGCATAACTGAACATAATTATTTGAAGGTTGACCTTTTTTGTATTAAAAACACTTTTCTTTTATTGGTCGGTTGGAATATGCTAATTATTTGAGATAGGAATTTTGGGTTTTCATGAGCTGTATGCCACAATTATCAATATTAAAACCAATAAACGGCTTGAACTACTTCAGTTGTGTGTAATGAATCTAAAATATATGAAAGTCTAATGTCTGTCAGTACATTACAGAAACACAATATGCTAATTTTTTGAGAAGGACCTGTATATATATATATATATATATATATATATATATATATATATATATATATATATATATATATAAAAACTAGAACATGTATTTTCACTATTCTTGATTCAGTACAATTCGGGGGCCAGGTTGAAAGGTCTGGCGGACCAGATGTGGCCCATTTATGGTTCACTGGTGTAGCGAGTTGTGCGAAACATGTTCAGCATCTGTAGGATCTGAGCTTCGTCATGGGCAGGGACGTCACTAGGATTGAGAGATAGGGGGGTCTTAGCCCCAGGAGCTTGTCGTTGAACTTTTTTTGTCACACCCTCCAAAGACTTTGTCAATTAATTCATTATTTGAATAACATTTAACAGAACCTGTAATTTTATCACTTTCTTTTCCTTCCCTGTCTTCTTGCAATTTCTCTCTTCTTTTTTGATCAAAAATAACCTTAAATCAGTTCATTATCGTGGTCTATGTTGAAGAAAGATGTTATATATATCTATTAAAAATCAGATATGTTATATTTCCAAATAAAGCTATTAATTTCAGTCTACTGCTCTTAACAGGGGGTAATGGTGTGGTAATTTATTTAATTAGTTTAATTACAACTAGCTTAGTTCAAAATCCTACTGAAACCTGACAATAAAGAACAAATGAATGTTTGTCAAAACTTTATTCTGCCAAATGAGTTGAGAGTTTTAATATATAATTAACATTAAGTGCAATTTAACAGTTTTAGGAATGGGAAAGGTGTCTTCTTTTTTGGAAGTCAAAACACACACACACACACAGACACACACACACACACACAGACACACACACACGTTTCAAAGCATCAACCTGGTGACTTTATGAAAGAAAACAATCAGCAGAGTAACAGGCTGGTATGAATGTATAATAAAATATCTAAACATGCTCACATTACGCACTAGCGGAAATAAGACCAACCTCTATACTGTAACAGGGGGTCAGACCTGGTGCTTGAAGGCCACAGTGGCTGCATGTTTTCTACGTGTCCCTGCTCAGACACACCTGACTCTATATCACGTTGCAGAGCCTTTGTTTACCTTCTGCTAACAAGTTGCTGCTCCTCCTGAGACGAGGACAAGGCTGAGACGTGTTTAACCACGTGTCCCAGCTTTGTCCTCAGCTCTGAGGAAGGAGACAGAGAGAGAGGATCTGGGGTGATGGGGGGGCTGGTCTGGGGATCCCCACAGAAACATTTTAGTGAAGTAGATGTCATTTCCTGCATTCTAGGGATTTTAAACAGGTTGTTTTATTATATTTAAATGATTGTTTATAAATGAACAACTTAAACAAGTTGAGCTTTAAAAACTAAACCAGTTATCAATGAAATCAGATCAACATCAACATGAAATGACAGGTTTGGTCTGGTTTATTTTGTTAGAACCCAATGGTCTCATTCAGAAATGTGATGGAGAATGAACCAAGCTCTGCTGCTGCTGAAGATACTAAAACCATAAAGAATCCTAAACTTCCAATATGTTGGATGTTTGTTTTGTATTTGCTGATAATAATAAAACCAGCAGGAGGCTGATTTAATGACAGCTAGCTACCTGATGGATCTCCTTGACTAACCAGCTAACTAACCCTCCCACCTCCTGATCTTTGGGGACATTTTGATTTTTATTCTCTCCTTATGTTCGTTGTGTCTCTGAGGAGCAGATAAAGCAAACAACCATCAAACTCAAAAGCTTTCACCCAGTTTTCTTTCAGTTGAATTTAACATCATTTGAAGTCATCGTGGTTCATGAAACAAAATAAAGTTTAGCAAGAACTTCTATAGGCTGACACATCAGAACAATATTGTTATTATTTCTCTTCAGAGCTCTCGTGTCCTGTGCCCCCTCCCCCCCACCCCCCGTGCGCACCTCGGAGCAGCGCAGTAGATCTCAATAAGCCCCGCCCCAGACTGAAACCGAAATGACCCGACGGACTTTAAGCCCAAAACCGGTTCGCCCGAGATCATTATAGCCACTTTTAGTGTTTATTTACACCCATGGAGGAATAATAATGATTCCACTGTGTTTGGTTTGAGGCGCGTCCTCGTCTCCTCATGCGGCCCGCAGTCTCTCTCTCTCTCTCTCTCTCTCTCTCTCTCTCTCTCTCTCTCTCTCTCTCTCTCTCTCTTGCTCTCTCTCTCTCTCTCTCTCCATCTCTGCTGTCCGAGCGTGACTCATCACGCGCAAATATTAATCGACCCAAATCCGACCCTACCTGTCGGGCTTACTCTGTTCGGGCTCGGATCGTAGGAGTGGGGAAGAAACCCTTGTCTGGTCTGGAGGTCTGCACAGGTGACCACCAGACGAGATGCGTTCGTGCGGGTTGCGCGTCACCGGTTCTGACGGATTTATTTATTTATTCTACAGGTGGTGTTTGGTAGGTGTTAAAAACCCTCTGGAATGTTTCCCCCCGTGGTTAATAGTAAAACTGGTTAAACCGTAAAACCCGGCCTCGCTGTATAAACCCATCACCCCCACTCCCCCACCCCCAACTATTTTCTCATTGGATCTGCACTAATCAAGTATAGGTGATACATTTTGGATTCAAAACGGCAAATTCCGCTGAAAGATGAGGGATTTTCATGTCTGATACATCTGCACAAACTTTAAAATTAAAACATTTAACTGAAAAAAATAAATCCACCCAAAATAAAAGGGGGGCTTAGGAATATTTTAGGGTGGCTGAAGCCCTCCTAAAATGGCCCTAACGACGTCCATGGTAATGGGTGGATAGAATGTGTACAATCTGATTTTAAGCAGCAAAACTGAAAAAAGGCAAAAACACACACACGAGGGATTTCACTTATTTGATTGTAGTTTTAGTTGTGTTTGAAGCACATAAAAAAGGTTTGCATAGTCTTGTAGCCAGGGTTCTGACGTTTCTTTAGAGGTGCAGCTTGGCTATGTTTATTGATATCTGGGGACCCTCAGGCCCAAAGGGTTGGGGGGCCGGGTGGGAAGGTTTGGCTACACCAAAGTTTCACTGAGAGAGAAGTCATAAAGCAGCAAAAACAGAAATGGTTTTTTTCCCAACAAAAAAATAAAGTTTCTTACCTTTGATGTTTCACCTTGAAAAGTTTGTTTTATCCAGCCTTTCTTATCGTTTACAGCTATCCCTACCTCTTGTGTCACACTGAAAACAGTTTAGACGGAAAACAATGCCATTTTGACCAAAAACCAAGCTTAGAACTCAAACCTCCGGTCAGACGTATTTCTTCCATTGTTTGAGAAATGTCCACTTTGTGACGAGTCTCATTGGCTGACTGAGCTGTCAATCGCATTTTGGTGAGTAGCTCTTCATTCTATTGTTCCTAACGTTCGAAAAGAGTTGTAAATCATCTGGATTGACCAACCAGTCATGGAGATAGAAGGCTGCGTAAAGCAAAATGGCTGCTGCGCAAAGACGCATGGCATATGGCAGTGTTTGCGAAAACTTTTCAGCCACGCCTGCCAAACTGGTAGACGTGAGAGCGTCTCACGCAGGACATTTTTGAACCACGTAGGACAAAATCCTCGCGGGCTTCAGACTTGTATCTATTTAACAGTGGGTACTGTAGTGACCTCTGACCTTTACATATTATACATATTTTTATTGTGAGAATAATCTGTTGACATAATTTGAAAAAAGAACCATCAATGTGATTTTCTGCCAAATTCATAAAATGAGAATTAACAGAATTTATCAGGAAATTAATAGAGATCATATAATTATTTTAAATTATTATGAAACACCAGAAACAACATATTATATATGACAATATTTTTAAATAGTGTAATGATCCATAAGGGCTTTTTGTGACTGATGCTGTAGCCTGATGTTACTGTTCCTTTAAGAGATGCTGTGGCTGGTTGAGGTGAAACTGGAAGTTGGAGATGCGGGTTTATCTCAGCTGTTTGTTAAACTACTCTAATAAACTGCTGTTAAGGATAAAATGTCATTCTGTCTGACGTTTAGTTCATCACAAATATCACAATATCAAGAAATTATCTTTTTTTTTGGGGGGGGGGGGGGTTTGCACTGTGCCGTGGTCCCCGAAATGCCTAGAAACGGCCCTGGGTGTGGGACTGAGTTTTGAAGGTGATCTGAATTATATCAAATAAATAAATATTACATGCTTATAAATTATTATTATTATAAAATTACAAACGTGTAGTGGACATATCTGCCTACATTTTCCTTTTCAAACACTGTTTTGTTTTTTATGCGACTATTTTCCTGTCCTGCTGTCTCTTAGCTGCATCTCCTCTCAATCCTCCAGAAAAACTGCTGCCTGGCTTCTTACTTTTCAACTCACAAGTTCCTTTTGAAATTAGCAGATCAAAAAGATCCGTCGACCGCAAAAATAGCAGAATGTGCGGCCGCGCCACTGAGGTGACGTCACCGATGCACGGGAGATGATCTCTGCAGCAGCGGAGCGCGTCAGGCACAAATGAAAGAAAGTATGAGCAAACGTGAACGATCGCGTGTTAATTATGTTTTTTTTGGTGGCGCCACTTTGAGAATGTTTCTGTGGCCGTGCGCACGACGCAGCTGCCCGGCGGAGCGCATCAGCAATCAGCGCTCTGCCGCTCTCCATCCTCTCCGCCCAATAGAAGACCCGCTACACTGAGAGTCCAAATAAATAATGTAATATATGTAGAAACTAGATCTTTTGAGGGGGAAGCCAACAAACAGTCTTCAGTTTTCAGGAAGTTTATTTTATTTTGGCACGTTCAGAGTAGACGCACGGCGTCGGTCATAATGTCCGACGATGTGAAGTTTTTCGTCGGACAATATTAAACCACGTCGGTAATGTCCGACTGTCCGACGTGTTTTCGCAAACACTGCATATGGTGTCGTTTCACACAACTTTATTTGTCCCTGAGTGACTTACAATGGTAACAAAGCTAGCTAAAAGGTTGGACAACAAAACCTATTCCATGGCAGCAGCGCTAAATTGTTCCTGTTAGAAATGGCACAGATGGAACGACACTGTGCCATTTGAGACCTCGCCTGAAGTGTCTGTATATAATCCTCTGTAAAATTGTTGTTCTTCATTTTATCAAACTCAAACTTTGTACAGCTAATGTCAAGATGTAAAATTATGAATTCATTGCGGTTTAAAGCTACTGCTGCATTTTTCCAAAGAGGTATTCATCCTGAAATCAAATTTTTTCAGACGGCAGAGAAAAAAATCAGCTTTTTTACAATGTTCCATGTCCATTTAAGCTTCTTTAGTAACACATATACTAATATTAACACATCTCAACAAGTCCCACAAGTGTTCCATTTAAAATGGGACCAGAAGTAATAAAATAGACATTGTGGTTACGGAAATATACTCAATAAAGTTTGGGCATGTCATTTTCGAGAAGCTTTCACAAAAATTGGCCTCGGGCCCATGATTGACTCACAAGACCATAACGAGGAAAAAGAAAGACCAGGTAGAGACGGGTCTGATCCCGTTTGTGATGCCAATGATCAGCTGCCTCCAAAACCAAGTAACACCTGCTGCAACCTTCAAACAAGAGCACACACACACACACACACACACACACACACACACACACACACACACACACACACACACACACACACACACACACGGTGTATGCCCGGGGCATTAACAGTGCCCCATCCTAAAGAAGATCCTACTGAACTTGATCAGAACTAGTGATCAGAACAGAGAGCCTGACCTTTGTGTGTGTGTGTGTGTGTGTGTGTGTGTGTGCGTGTGCGTGCGTGTGTGTGTGTGCGTGTGTGTGTGTGTTCAGTCACAGCAACAGAGCAACAACAAACGCCCCAGTAACAGCACGCCTCCACCCACCCAGCTCAACAAGATCAAATACTCTGGAGGTCCTCAGCTGGTGAAGAAGGAGCGCCGCCAGAGCTCATCCCGCTTCAGCCTGACCAAGAACCGGGAGCTGCAGAAACTACCTGCCCTCAAAGGTAAATGAAACTAAACCAAACCCAACCAAGTCCTCATTCCTGTTAGCTGAAGGAGTGCTGATCAACCCTTCACCTGTCAGACACCTGGATGTTAGCGTTGGTCCAAAGACGCAGCAGAATCTAGCTAATCCTCACTTTCCTGTGGTCCTCAGATGCTCCTGCTGTGGACCGAGAGGAGCTATTCATGCAGAAGCTGCGTCAGTGCTGCGTTCTGTTCGACTTCATCTCCGACCCGCTCAGTGACCTGAAGTACAAGGAAGTGAAGAGGGCGGGGCTTAATGAGATGGTGGAGTACATTACACACAACATCGATGTGGTCACCGAGTCCATCTACCCCGAGGCCGTCATCATGGTGAGACCACCAAACGGTACCGCTCAGAGCTTTGTTCTGGTTCTGTTTTTACTCAGATAGAATCTTCTTCATGTTTTTAAATCTTATCAGGTGAAAGAAACCTGAACCTTCTTCAGTTGGTTTCAGTAACTTCTGTTTGTGCGACATCTCAGTTTTCTGTCAACGTGTTCCGGACTCTTCCTCCATCCTCCAACCCGACCGGAGCCGAGTTCGACCCTGAGGAGGACGAGCCCACACTGGAGGCGGCCTGGCCCCACCTGCAGGTATATCACAAAAATCCAAAAATTCAACGCACCCTTTATCCAGAACCACTGAACTAATGGGTGTATTTGTGCTCACAGCTGGTGTATGAGTTCTTTCTCCGCTTCCTGGAGTCTCCAGACTTCACGCCAAACATTGCAAAGAAATACATTGACCAAAAGTTTGTCCTCTCGGTAAGATGTCACTTGTCTGCCTGAAACCATGTGAGACAGGTGAAGTTATACCTATCATCTGTCTTCCAGCTCCTGGAGCTTTTTGACAGTGAGGATCCCAGAGAGAGAGACTTTCTGAAGACCATCCTTCACCGGATCTACGGAAAGTTCCTCGGTCTTCGAGCCTACATCCGCCGGCAAATAAACAACATCTTCTACAGGTGAGCTGCTCCAGTACCTGAGAAATGAAGAAAGAGAGAGGAACACTCCGGAGGGTGGGGGGGTCCACAGAGAATAAGACCCTTGACCTTTAAAACTGCCTTCATTGTTTAAAGTCATGTTTACACTGAGCACGCTAAGCTAATTGTTTGCTAGTCACAGATTTTCTAGTAATACTTTTAACTCTGAACAGACCCATGTTCATGTTTGGTTTAATGACGTCAATTTGGTGATCCACGTTTGTAGTCCTGGACGTATTTTCACACAAAACCTTACATAACACATAACTTTTGCCTCTGTTTTTTAAATAAGCGCTTCCTTGGCATCAAAATGTGTCTTTAAAATTCACGGACATCATATGTTAAATCCATGGCACATACCAAACGAGATCAGACAATAACTTTTATCATCGCATAGAATCCTGCTCATGTTTTTGGGCAATAGGGGACCCATGGACAGGAAGTGCAGTGGGGTGCAGTGTAAAAGTTCTCCCACTTAATAAGATGAGAGAGGCCTGTGATTTTCATCATAGGTAAATCTCAACTATGAGAGACAAAATCCAGAAAATCACAGTCTGATTTAAAAAAAAAAATTATTAGCAAATTATGGTGTAAATTAAGTATTTGTTATATACCCTTTGTTGGCAATGACACTGCCACTACGGCAGCTCCAATAGGCAGCTCCAGTCCACGGGGCGTCTGTGTATGTGTCTGTGGTTGTAGGTATCTCTGCTATAGTATGTTTGGTTCTATATCATATTAAAGTCATTATATATCAAAGAGAAAAGTGTTATTGGTTATTTTTCTACATCATCATCACCTTCAGTTTCCTCCTCTAACTAACTCTAACTAATCTGTGACTTCGGCTCCCTATAAAAGTCGTCTTTTGGACGGCCTGTATCGTGCAGCATGTTTTCATCCAGATTTTCCTTTTTTTCTCAGTTCTGAGGCGATGGTGGGGATTGACTGTTGGTTTTGTGCGTGCATGTGTGTGAAGTTGTACAAGTCTGTAAATTTAATTTAAATTGACCAAGTCACCATCTCACTGGCTGTGCTGCCAGTCTCCCCGTCTCCATAATGCGCTTACACCAGCGTCAGGGTGTACCTAAAGTTGCCACATTTTCCCTTCAAGTTTTCTTTATAAATCATCGTAGAAAATGACCCAGTTTTGAGCATAAGCAAGCTTTATAATTGAGGCCCCTGGTGTTTTGTTTTATTTTCTAATTATTGGAAATTAACAAAAGAACACAGCAATATTCCCCTTGTGGTCAAAAGTAAAGGTAGCAGCAGCACTTGGGTCTAGTCTCAAAAATAGCAGAGCGTGAATGGCTGGACTGCTTCTGTTAAACACTATAAACAACTTCATAAAAGTATGATTATACTCCTGTGACCCACTGCTGTTGGTTCTACAGGTTCATCTACGAGACAGAGCACCACAATGGCATTGCGGAGCTTCTGGAGATCCTGGGCAGGTAACGATCCATCTGGCATGTGGAACCGTTTGACCTCTAAATCACCTTTGACACATGCGCCTTTGTTTTCAGCATCATTAACGGCTTTGCTTTGCCACTGAAAGAAGAACACAAGATGTTTCTGATCAGAGTTCTGCTGCCACTGCATAAAGTCAAGTCTCTAAGCGTGTACCACCCTCAGGTAAGGCATGCCTTTCCTCACGTCAACACCTGGACCACTCTGGGTAGATGTTAGGTTATACTTGGGTTGTAATTGGGTGAATTTTGGGCTGTGTGTCTGCAGCTGGCCTACTGTGTGGTTCAGTTCCTGGAGAAGGACAGCAGCCTGACCGAGCCAGTGAGTTTGCTGCACACATCATCTCCATGACTACCCTAAGAGGGGATTGAGCAGTTTGGTTTCTATGGTGATAAAATTATCTTTTCATCTCAAACTCGCGTGTTCCCCACAGGTCATCATGGGCTTGCTGAAGTTCTGGCCAAAGACTCACAGTCCGAAGGAGGTCATGTTCCTGAATGAGCTGGAGGAGATTCTAGATGTCATCGAGCCATCGGAGTTTGTTAAAGTTCAGGAGCCGCTCTTCAGACAGCTCGCCAAGTGTGTGTCCAGCCCCCACTTCCAGGTAGCAGACCCATGACCATAAGCTAGAACCAGAGCAATAGTCTGAGGGGGTTCTGATCAATGCTGTGTGTTCAGGTGGCAGAGAGAGCTCTGTATTACTGGAACAACGAGTACATCATGAGTCTGATCAGCGACAACGCGGCTAAAATCCTCCCCATCATGTTCCCTGCTCTCTACAAGAACTCCAAGAGCCACTGGAACAAGTAACACACACCTGAACACCACCTAACACTGAGCACCATGACACACACCTGAGCACGACCATCACACACCTGAGCACCACCCTCACACACCTGAGCACCACCCTCACACACCTGAGCACCACCATCACACACCTGAGCACCACCATCACACACCTGAGCACCACCGACACACACCTGAGCACCACGCACACACACCTGAGCACCACCGACACACACCTGAGCACCACCGACACACACCTGAGCACCACCGACACACACCTGAGCACCACCGACACACACCTGAGCACCACTTGTCCTGTTCTGGATTTGCTGACGTTACACTGAAAAGAATGGGTTTGTGAGATCTGAATATCTCTCCTAAGAAGATAGAATATAAAGAAGGGAGAACAGAAATGTAGAACCACAAACCAACCCCAACTAGCCTGGACCCTCAGGTGAACTGTAATAACACGCTGACATGAGTCTGATTTCAGTGTGGTGGATCTACGGTTATTGACTTAAACCTGAACATCTCCTCCTCTCCAGGACCATCCATGGTCTCATCTACAACGCTCTGAAGCTCTTCATGGAGATGAACCAGAAGCTGTTTGATGATTGCACACAGCAGTACAAGGCTGAAAAACAAAAGTAAATCACAACGAACAAACACAGTGATGTCATCAAGCCTAACCCTAACACACTCTGAGATGATCGTGTGTGTGTGTGCTCTGCAGAGAGAAGTACAAGCTAAAGGAGCGGGAGGAGATCTGGCTGAAGATTGAGGAGCTGGCCCGGCAGAATCCACAGGTACATGTAGCAACACCTGCCAGGGTCACCTGTGGGAGTCCACAGAACAGGATGTGTTGAGGTTTCAGGCCAGACCCCAGCCCAGGTGGCCTCTGGATGGACATGTTTTGATGTTCCACCAAAAGCAAAGATCTCCCCAGTCAGAACAAACCACTTCTGAACCACTGGTTCAGACTGAGTATATTCAGAACTCCACTAGCACCTGTCACCTGTGACACCTTTAGTCAGGTGTGTGCCGACCTGATGTTAAATCGAGTCAGGATCAGGTGGACTCAAGTAAGAAGGAGATATGTTTCAGAGCGGAAATCTTCTAACATCTGGCTCTACGGTGCAGTCCTGGTCACATGACTCTGGTAACGACACCTGGGGCTGCACAACTGTTTACAGCTCAGTTTCTCATTATACCAACAGTTGTTTATTGACTCTAAATATGGGGGGGGGGGGGGGGGGGGGGGGGTCTAAGTAAAACCTGGAGGATGTTCTAGTATGAAGATGCTGAAGAGAAAATTAAAAAAGAAATGTTCACTATCTTGTCCCTATGACATTTTTTTATTTTCAGAGTAATAAGCTCCACCCCCTTCGTCCTGGACTCCACCCACAGGAGGAGGTGAGCCCGAGTCATTTCCTGTGTGTGTGTGTGTGTGTGTGTGTTTGTGTGAATATGGCTGTCTAACGTGTTATTGCTGTGTTCTCAGTACATGTACAGCGACAGTGGTGTGGCCGTCTACTCGATGGAGACAGAGACTCCGACAGCTGAGGACATCCAGCTGCTGAAGAAGACTGTGGAGAGTGAAGCCTCACAGGTACAAACACCTGAAGGGTTCACCTTCCATCAGGGTTATTCTACAGCTAGAGTCCCTCAGGAGGATCTACAGCAAAAGTTTAGTTTAAATTCAACTGACAGGAACATGTTTTATATGACAGGTAAAGGTCCCAGGGCCTCATTTATAAGGCTCGCTTACGCAAAAAATGGGGTCTGAAAACTGCATAAGTGGCTTTGTGATTTCTTTTATGAAGGAAAACCTGATGGAAAAATGTGGCAACACACACACCAACGCCAACAATCTTTGCTGCCGCGTTCTACGTGCCTACGTCATAGGGTCAAAGGTTATCTGCACGTTATAACGTTTTAAAACATGACCGTGTTTAAAAAACTGTCTTAAATATTATGTTTTACAAAATTAGGCATTGATTAATGTCTTTATCTTCAGTGTGCATATCTATATAATATATATATTTGATGAACCCGCCCCAAACCGCACCGCACTGAATTAATAATTTATTGACCCGACCCAACCCGACCCACGGGTAACCCGCGCATCACTATCCCAGATGCCTCATCGGCATTGCGGCAAATTGGCAGCATTGTTTTATAAAAAAGGCTTTAGACTGTATGCCTGCCATACACAAATCATGCAGCGATGCCATCTAGTCTTTATTTCGCGATCCATTTTTTTTTAACTAGATGCATTTCGTCACGTTTTGTATCGCGAAATTTCGCCAACCGATATTTCGTCCCATCCCTAATATATTCACATATAAAGGATGGCTTGCCAGGCTAATTTAAAAGCATTTTTTCAGAAATTAAAAGAGCTGGAGTTTACAATATTTTGGTCCATGTCTAGAGTTTGATTCTGTGTCTCACAAATGATTTTTAATAAAATAATTGATTTGGGGCAAATTTTCTTAAACGATTAAAATGTGATTAATCAAGATTAAATAACAACAAAGCATCTGATAATTTGGATTCATTTTTTTAAACAAGTCCCACCCCTATTTTTTTATGTTCACTGGTTGCTCCGTGGCTATCCACCACACCGCTGCAACAGCGCTGTGCCGCTCGAAGGCAATTAAGCAGATTTTCCATGCCTACGTCCTGCTCCAGAGCCTGGATTTCCATCTTGGTTGCCATGGTTACCCATGACATGCCACTAATAAGCAGGTTTATTTATATGAACAATATTCATAGTTTGCACTGTCCATTCATGGCAGAAAGTGGGTGTGTAGGCTGAGGCTCTAAAGTTTGATTAAAGTTGCCACATTTTTCCATCAAGTTTTTCTTTATAGATGACGTTTGCATTGGAAGTCACTTAATGTGGTTTTCAGACAGTTTTGTGTGTAAGCAAGCTTTATTAATGAAGCCCCAGGTCTGTAAGACAAGCTTTTAGTCTGATTGGATTCATCAGACTTCATAGATAAATGGAACTGAGGATCATCATCATAATAACAGAAATGTATCCCATGATGTCCAATAATTTGAGCCAGTGGAAGCATATATAAAATAAAGAGTATTGGACCAAGCACTGAACCCTGAGGAACTCTATTACTAACTGGTGCAAGAAGTAGCATTAATAACATGAACAAACTGGAGTCTGTTAAGCTAAAAATGGTTGAAACCATCTTAGTGCTGTTCTCTTAATTCCTGTCTCATGTTTAATCCTCTGGAGTAAAATGTGTTTTATGTCTTAAGGGTCTGAAGGATCTGAAGAAAGACAAAGTCCTGATGCGGAGAAAATCAGAACTGCCACAGGATGTTTACACCATCAAAGCATTGGAAGCTCACAAGAGGGCCGAGGAGTACCTGACAGCCAATCAGGAGGCTCTCTGACCAGGGAAGGCGACCCCTCCTGAGCCCAGCTCAGTCTCCCCCCTCCTACCTGTCTCTGTGGGGAGGAGCTTATTGCTGCCATGGACGATCAGATGAGGACATAGCTGATGCTATGTTCTAACAAAAAATGATGAGAAAAACTCAGCTCAGCGCCCTGGTAGCTGATTAAAAGTAGGACACTAGAAGCTCCGTCTGTCCACATGCCGTCCAACGTGTGTCAGCACTCCACTGTGTTTGGACATCATCATAACACCCCCCTCACAACACCTCCACCTGCTGATGCTTCTTCTGGACTTTACCGCTGTCGTGTGTCAAGTACCTGAATGGATCACCTGCAGCGTCTTCTGCTGCAGAAACCTGACAACCTGTGGCTCCGCCCCTTGACAACAGCCTGTGGTGTGTGCGTTCAAGCTCCCACAGATGTGTCTCAGCTCAGTGTTGTGATTCAGGTGCGTTCGGAAAACCGACTGATGTCACTGACCTGATGACATCATCACTGTGACATATGTACCTGCATCTACAGGTGTTGAGCGTTAGCTGCTGTTCTTCACGGATCGGTATTATTGGTGTTTAAACGGTCACTTTGGCTCACTCCAGACGTTCAATGGAATAAAAATCAGATTTTAACTCGAGGCGTTTTGGTTTGCGATTCATCACAAATAGTGATGTCATCAGGAAGCGCTCAGGCGTCGGTTCAGATTAAGGTTTTAACTTTCTTTCTGTAGACAGGGGTTCAGAATGTGTCCTGTGAATGCACTGTACGCAGGTCGAGCTGAGTTTCCACAGACTCTGACTCCTTAAGTGGGAAACTGCTGTCTTGCTACACCTAAATGAAGCACAGGTCTGTGGTCCCGCCCCCTCTTCCTGAATGAACCAGTCATCTGTCAGCTTGGATCTGCAGCTTCCGATGAACTGACGACAAAGAGACATATTGAATGTAAATGTCCAATCAGAACTCTGCTGAGGAGGCGTGGCCCATCATAATGAAGTCTCACTAAAACTGACCAATTAGAATCACGGTCAGATGAAGGCGGAACTATGAGCTAAAATTTGTCTGATTGGTCAGTTTAAACAGTTTTAAGTACACAGATCTGTCTGGTCTTAATATTTTTTGTTGAGCTGATGTCACATGACCAGTAGAAATGTTCAACTTCCTGTTTCTCTGAATGCGACATTGTGAAATATTTTATCAACAAGCAGTTGTTCTGAGTTATTCAAATATCTGAGACCAAAATATTTTTATTGTCACTTCAGTATTTTTGAGATCTCAGTGATGTGGGCGGAGCTACCTGGCATGCTGTGGTGTTTGCTGTCTGAACACTCCCCGTCCTCATGACCTTTTTTGTTTTGTTCATTTTGTTCATCAAAGCTCTTCCAGCTATCAAGTGGGCGTGTCCTTCAGAGAATAAGTTAATCAGATAGTAATCAAATTATCATTCCATCAGCTGTGATAGCCCCGCCCATTGCTTTGTCACAGCTGAATTCTGGTTTCAGAAGTTCAAACACCTACTGCGGGTCCAGGAACTGCTCCGTATTGGTCCAGAGGCAACCACGCATGGGACAGTGGTCGGCTACATGCACTCAGGTGGTGACGCGTGAACGCTGCTTCCTGTCGTGTACGTATGTTTAATTAGATCAAGCATTAATTCATGTGAGAGCTGATTTTGTACAGATGTCCATGTATGTACAGAACAAATAAAACCAAACCCAGCGGACCCGTTTGACCCACTTGGTTCTTTCACACAGACTTTAATAAAAGGAAGATCATTTTACACTCAAGAGTTGGATTATCAGAACCGGAGTGGCGCACTGGCAGGTTCTGATCCAAAGGTACGGTCACAAATTCAAAATAAAAACAGGCAGGCCACCATCCATTGACCAGAGCTCAGAGTGACACCGATGTTCTGACTTGGTGAAGAAATAAAGTGCTGGTTGATCAGGAGACCAACATTAAATCAACCATCAGGACAGTAAAACCTCAAACCTGATCAACAAACTGAATGCTCACCTGGACTGACTCACCTGAAAACATCACCCGCTCTCATTCCCTGGTTTTACCTTTTTAATTAATCCAAATTCCATCCAGAACCAGAACAAGGGGCAGCTGGAGATCAAGTAGGCTAACGAACTCACCAGGGATTTAAAAACACACCATGCTACGTTCAAGCCTCACTGCTGCACATTTTTAGGCTGATAGATGCATTCAGGCTCTGCAGGAAGTTTGGAGGAATGGATCGTTCAGGATTTAATCGTTCTGTGGTCCCGGTACGTTCAGGGTTTCCTAGATGTTGCTCCGGCGCGTTAGCCGCAGCCCAGCAGAACTCTGTCGACTCTGTAGTGTGTGCTGGACCATGTCCTTCCATTGGTCGTCAGAGATCTCCTGTGCCCACAGTGGCACGCTAAGAGATGGCAGCGCCACGCTTGCCATGGTCCTCTTCACCAGCTCCACATGATCTGCAGGAAAAAGGAAGTGATGTCAGCAGACAGAAAAGGAGAGGAAAGTCAGTCCAAAAGACAAACTCCTTCAGGAATTCTGCAGAACTGGTGATCCAGAACACTTAGATTACAGGAACTGTGGCTGCTGGAAATCAAAACAGAGATGGATCAGAAGTTCTGGAGAACTGGAAGGAGAGATCCAGAACCGGATCAAGAGCTTAAACATCTGAGATGAGATTTATAGGGAGCCTAAGTCTCCTCCCCTTCCGGTCGCCTCATGGGTCCCTGAACGGGGCTATAAAGGTTATTTGCCTTACGCCCTGAATCACACACGTTTAAATGAAAAGTAAATATGTGTGTTTCGACTATGTAACATAATTTGAGATTTATTAGCTTGTAAAAATTTGTAAATAAAAAGTCTACAAATCAGACGTGTCATATATGACGTCACAGCAGAACCTTTCCTCCCCAGCATAGCTGCTACTGACCACATGACCAGATTTATTGTGGTTTTCTCCATGTTTAACGCTGCTTCTGTCGTCCTGGAGGAAGGATGTGAAGCTCGCTAAACTCACAGACATTTTTCTTCTTCTTCTCTCCTTGTGTGGTTTGACGACGTCAATCTGGTGAAACACATTTGTATGTAGCCCTTTTCGTGTTTTCACACAAAACCTAAAATAACCTCTGCCACCATTCGAAAATAGGCCCTTCACTGGCATCAAAACGTGTCTTTAAAATTCACGGACATCATATGTTAAATCCATGGCACGTATCAAACGGGATCAGAAAATAAATGTTATCCTCTCATAGACTACCATTCATTTTTTTAGCAGTAGGGGACCCATGGACCAGAAGTAGATGAGCCTGACTAGTTTAGGCGCCCTGATCAGCTGGATCTGTAATGCCCTACACTGCCACAAGGTGGCGGTACCAATGACACTATGACCCAGTCCTAGTCCAACTACAAAAAGAACATTCTGACCAGCTATGTATGTCGTTTACTGTCCTCCAAAGGAGAAACGTCTTCATTTGTCTGGTCCACGTAGACACAACATACATAGACACAACAAATGGAAGGCTTAGAATCTCAGATTTACTTAGTAAATGTGTCCCTGATTGAACCGAGTCTGGACTAAAGACAGATGGACGACATGTGGACGTCTCACCAGCATCCATGGGGATGGAGGCTCTGCTCCTCTGGGCTGCTGCTCCTTCTGGATCATCCTCTTCCTCGCTGTCTGAAAGTGGAGCTTCAGGGAGATGCAGACCCATCACCTGCAGAAACAGACAGCTGAGACGGAGACACTTTCTTGTCCTTGTCCCCCATCACTTTGAATGGACCCAGTCAGAAAATTCAGCTCCCTCACCTCTAATCTGTGCTGCACCTGCTGCAGCTGCTCGGAGTGGGACACCTCCTCCCTGTCCTCCCCCGTGTCCTCCTCCTGCTGGCTGCTGTTAAGACCTTCTGGCTCCTGGTTTAGAGGCTGGTAATAGTATCCTCCGTTGCTCAATTCTTCCTCTTCATCCACCTCTCCATCCAGCTCCATCTCTGCCCCATCCTCAGCCACCTCCTCCCCCCCGCCCCACACAGCCCCCGTTGGCGGCACAGCTCCGTCCACAGGACGCTCGTCCTCCCCCAGTTCGTCCTCAGAGCTCGGCAAGACTCTCTCTGGTCCCATCGCTGAGCTGCACACTTCCATCCACAGAGGACAGAAAGCTCTCTGAAGACACAGGGGACAGAATGACTCTGAGGAGACACAAATGGACAAAGACAGATGTGTCCAGCATGTAGGGGGACAGCAGGGTCAACCAGCATGCACTGGTCTTCTCGGGTCTTTTGTCTTCACGGTTTTAGTTTTATTGCAGCTTAGAACTGCGGGTCAGAAGCTAACTGGTAGCATTAGCTTCGGGTCTGCTCAGGTGGGTCTGACCCGACCCACTGCTGTCCAGACGGAACCGGATGGAAACGCGGCTAAGAGCTGGCCCAGCTACCTGCTGTTGGTTTTAGGTGCAGCTTAATAGTAAACTGTTGTTTGTGTGACAGTGTGTTTACAGGTGAGTTCCTACCTTTCTGTCCGCTGTTAGCTGTTAGCCGCTACTAGCTGCAGCTGCTGCTTTGACACTTCCGTGTACGTCAAGACGTGACTGCAAAACGTACGTCTGACGCAGAACATTTTCTCTGATCGACTCTGAGACTTCCTCTGACATTAAAGAGCTGCGAGTTTTGTAAGTAAATTTAAAACAGAAATGTTTAATCTGTCAAATTTTCATTTAAGTTTCACTTTAAAAACCTGATTGAGCGCCATGAAAATCTGGTTTTAAAATTAACACCGAATTATGACAAATGAACCATTAATAACACCTGTAAAAACACAATCATTAGTGAAGAGAAGCGAAACATAAGGCCTGGTTTCCATGACGACGGGACTCAAAGAGGATAAAAGTGAGTTCAACAGGACGTGACGTCATCCGCAAAGTAGTTCTCTATTGTGTAAGAGGACAGGCTCTGTTCAGTTTCCTTCTCAAGCAATTAAAATCTTTAAATCTAAAGACTTAACAGCAACAACAGTAATAATACATAAATACATAAAATCAGTCTAATGTAAAAAATCAAAAAAGAAATTGTGAGTTTGGACCTTGACAGTTTGAAAATAAGCATCGAAACAGAATGTCCCTCTTGCATTAATCATTTATTATTCTAATGCTTGTCATTTTAATCGCAGGCTGTGTTGACGGCTCGGTAAAGTTCTCAGAGTGAGCCCTCTCGCGGCGCTCTCCTCTCTCTGGTCTCGTAGTAACGCTCACCTGCAGAAACACACCGGGACTCGCGGGCTCAGCAGACCGACAGACAGACCTCCTGTCCGGCTGCAGAACCCAGACCCAGCGCATCGCTGCCCATCTAACTGATCAATACGTCTATCGATCGGTTCCGTGAGCTGCCGCTTTGGATCAGAACCGGTGCGTGGCCTGCGGGGGAATCGAGTAATGATGACATCAGCGCGTGACAGTCTGGATTCTTCCTGCGCGAGCTGATTGATTGATCTCCCTTATCAGGTTAATTAATTGTTTAATGATCAGAGATCGATCAGCTGATCAGAAGTCTTTGAACATTGATTGTTTTAATGTTTGATCCATTAAATCTGATATCAGCTGATTGTTATTTCTGATCAGTAATCTGGTTCTGAGATGATTGTTAGGTTCCTTCACTAATATCTTTCCATCAAGATGATGTGGTTCTGTGTCCTAACCCTGAGCGAGGACTAGTCTAGACCCGTTAGGGGTCTGGGTTTTCAGACCTGACTCTGATCAGTAGTTCAATAGTCTGATCAACTGTCTCAGACGTCCAGGGGACAACTGGAGACTGGTCAGAGGTTCTGAGTCCGTGTCTTCTTGTGTGCCCTTCTGGTCCTGCAGGTGTCCAGATGCTTCCAGCCTCCATCCAGATCACCGGGGAGTTGCTGTCTCCAGCTGAGGTCCAGGACATTTGTGAGAGTCTGAAGGAGGATGGCGTCCGCCTGCTGTCTGTCCGCGGCTGTCAGCTCTCAGACCGGGACTTTGGACGGGTCTGCCGCAGCGTGGCGGAGTCCACCTCTCTGGCACAGCTCAACCTTAATCTGGGCGTGGTCTCCAGCATCAGCCGCACACGCCACCTGGCCGAGGCCCTGAAGACCAACCGCTCCCTACAGACCCTGTTGTGAGTAGACTGATTCATGATTGATTGACAGAAAGAGTGACATGAGTGGTTGGTGACACTCTGTCCCCGCCCCTCCAGCCTCCACGGCAGCCCGCTGCTGGATGCAGGCTTGGTGACTCTGAATCCGGCCCTGTCTACCCACCCGGCGCTGGTCTGTCTGGACCTGGGAGACTGCCTACTGGGGGACGAGGCTCTGGCTCTGATCTGTGGGATGCTGCCGCCAGATGGAGCCAAGTCTGGTAAGAAGCATCTGAAGAGCTCTGGATCAGAACCACCTTCAGTCCAACTCAGCAGAACTCATCAGCACTGATTCAAACTGGAGTTAAATAATAAATCCAGGATTAATTTTCAAACGGTCCCTCAGAAGAAGAGGAGCTCAATATGTGAAACAGTTGGTTTGTTTTGTTTCTGAGGTACAAAGTTATCAAAACCATAAACAACATTATTTGTTTATCATAAAAATTAAGTAAAAATAAAACATTTTAGCCAATTTCAAGCCAGTTTTCCCTGGGTTCACATTTTCAGTTTGGAAAACTCAGAGTTCCCAGTGGTCAGTGAATGCAGCTTCCCTTTTTAGTCGAGTCATGAAAGAATTGTGCTTATAAAACAAAAAGTTGGTTCTGTTTCAGAATAATCTGATAACAAAAACATGATCTAGGCCTGAAGGTGAGCCAGGTGCTAACCCTAACCTAACCCAGGTCTGGTTTCACTCCCAACCTGAATATTAAAGAGATCAGCAGCTGCTGAGTGCAGCGTCACGTTACACCCACTCTGAACTGAGAATAAAAATGAGAACTTGAATGAATGTCACACAACATCTTACGTACGTCTTCATACGGCATTTACACTTATGGTGCATTCATTTTCTGACATGCTCCACGGCACGTCTGGTGTAAACCAAACCATCACCAGCTGTGGTGATCATGCCGTGCTGCTGCTATAACAAACTGGGCCCAGCGTTGAACCAACTGCTGCACTCAGAGTTCCTGCAACCTGCTTGTTCCAGTGGGAATTAGCTGCCAGTTGGCTTAAATTTGTTTGATATGATGACCAATATGACATTTTCTGATTTGGGGTAAATTAAATGTTCAACTTAATTCGTGTTTCCACTATCAGAACTTTAGGGTAATTCTACTGGAACTTCACGGCATGTGCGTCTCTGCTTCACTTGGCCGGATGACCAGGCCGTTTTCAGGAACCAACAAGTACCTGAGCAGGGGTAGGTACTCAGAAACAGTGTTGTCAACTCAGCAACTTCATCGCTGTTCCTAACGACTTTTCGACCCCCTCAACAATTTTTTTTCTAAAAAGCACATTGCGACAAACCTAGCAGCTTTTCAGAGGACCCTTTGCTACTTTCTGTAGAACCTTCTTGTAGATATTCCCTGTAGCAAAAAACCCAGTTTTGCGCTCCGGACCGTCCTTCCATGGCTGCACAGGAACAGGCCCTGAACACCAGAGCAACAGAGGCCAAGATCTACCACACCAGACCAGACCAGGTGTAGGCTGTGCAAAGAGGCCCCTGAGACAATCCACCACATAACTGCAGGATGTAAGATGCTGGCAGGGAAAGCAGACATGGAACGCCACAATCACGTGGCTGGCAGAGTATGGACTGAAAGCCCCAAGGTCACAGTGGGAAACACCCCCTAAGGTGGTAGAGAACGAGCGAGCCAAGATCCTGTGGGACTTTCAGATCCTGACCAACAGAAGGGTGATGGTGAACCAACCGGACATTGTGGTGGTGGACAAACAACAGAGGACAGCCGTTGTGGTTGATGTAGCAATACCAAGTGATGCAACATCAGGAAAAAGGAACACGAGACAGAAGTACCAGGGCCTCAAAGAAGAACTTGAGAAAGCCTGGAGAGTAGGGATGTAACGATTCACTCAAGCCACGATTCGATTCAATTGCCGGTTTTAAGTTCACGATTCCGATTTTTTACAATTTTTCATGACAAAATAATTTCAGTTCTTTTATGGCAAAATAAATGATTTTTTTTTTACAATTGCCCTTTAGTCCTTGTTTCAAATGATAACTTTCTATTGTCTTACTAACAAAACTTAACACTGAACAAAGTACTAGCAATAATTAAAGATGATATGAAAATGATCACAAATCTTTTCGTGCTCAAAAAAGGTTTTATTTATTTTGAATGTCATCTGCATTTATGTCTCTGGCAGGCCGATTTTCTTTTTTTCTACAACGATGGATATTTAAACTAGTTTGCACCGATTTTAAATCGATTCTCAAAGCATCGTTACAACCCTACTGGAGAGTGAAGACATCAGTGGTGCCGTGGTCATCGGGGTACTCGGGGCAGTGACCCCCAAACTGGAGGAGTTTAAAGATGCACAGCAAGCGTTTTATTCGTGGACGGTAATGACGAGAAGCGTGGGTTTAGAGGTGGCGAGTGCATGACGAGGTGGAGGAGAATGAGGGACAAATTTTTCCGTGTTAACCCCTTAACATTCCTGTGTCCCACCCACGGGTTTTGATCAACTTCCTGTTCTACTGCGAGCACTACCGCAACAGTGTGTATGTAAACATATAAAAATTATACATCATTGGAAAGTTAAGAATCTTGAGATTCCAATGGTGTATACTAATCAAACACACAATCATAGCTGTAGGCACACTAAACACTTTTGTCAAACCACCCACAAATGCAAAATTATTATAATCCTACCTTTGATGCTTTATATGATTTACAGAATGCAGCTATCTTGAACAAAAACGACCTTTTTTAATCTGAAAGGGTCCAATACAAGTACTCCAGTAAAATAGTTAGTCCACATCAAGTCTTATGGTGACAATCCAACATAATGTGCTGCTGAAAGCCTCCTAATATTTCTTCAAATACATCCGTTTTTCATCATGTTTTGTTCATAACGGCCCTTAGCTTCTACGTGTTTGCTTCAAACATTTACACAACCAAACATGCTGGGTAAGCTTTTGATTGACATCTTACTTGATCCAATAGGAGATGGTTTACCCCCTCTGCTAATGTAAAATCTTTTACAAGTGGCCGATGACTAAAAAGTCCCTCCCTTTATTGTGATGTTTGTAGCTCGCCCCTATCACAAAGCAGTTTGTTGGTGAGTCGAGCATCAAATAGCCAATGGAATTCTGAAAAGAATGGTATCTTACATGTGGGGCTCGGGTCTACCAAACAAATGCAAAGTGTGAGCGTAAACAGTCTCTTTCACAGCAACAGCTTTGAAAGTTACGCATCGCTACCTGATCACTACACACATCAGTGTGTGCCTCCTTTACTCTTTGTAAGCAACACTGAGAGGAGACCTGGATGTGGGATAGTACAGTCCCATGTGTAACCTTTCATTAGAGCACAAGATTATGACTCTATGTTGAAGCGTTCAAATATAACAGTATGGGGAAATTGTCTCCAAATTGTACACTTTTTGACACGCCTGGACCTTATGAAAACATGTGCCAAATACTCATTTTTAGGTTTATTAGTTTGAATGCTGTTAAGCATTCAAACTATTGTTTTCCTGTTTCTCTTTATTATTCTTCTTCTTCTTCTTCTTCTTCTTCTTATTATTCTGCTTCCGTACGCTTTTTTGAACCTTTTCAACTCCTTAAAATTTTCAGCTATTTCAGCAAATTTGGTATCAAATCGTTCAGCTCTTTAAGCTCTTTCCGGCTATTACTTTTGGTATTGATACGTTTAATATTTTAGGAGATATTCAGCTTTTTCTGCGATTTTTCAGCCCATTGAAATGAATGGGAAATGCTTCAAATCCTTCAAATTTTCAGAAAATCATTCAGCTTGTTTGAACTTTAACTACTTCAGCATACTTCAACTTAGAGACTTCATTCAACTTTTAACAAACTCAGAACACATTCAGCTCTTATCTGATTATTCAGCTTCTTGATATCTTTTACGGTTTTTCTATAATCACAGGTTAAACTTGAGGTACGATTTTGGAAAGTTCAGGAACTTCTCCTCCTTCCCCCATTCAAAAGAATAGGGCCGAAAACCGACTTTGCTCGACTTCAGACCGTGTCCTGAGAGAACCGTAGAACCGACGGAAATGAGACTTGCACTGAATAAAAGCTGACGAAAATTCCTCCGTTTTGAGCTATAATTTATGGACGTACTCCAAACATTGTGGTCGTAGTGATAATCTCTTTGGAGAGTAATCAGTTTTCAGAAATGTTTCTCACACCTCTAAACTGTTTCCAACTGCCGATCCTTCACTCTAACATTTTTAGGTCACAACATCTGCGAACACATGTTTGCTACAGCCACATCGTTTGGGCTACTGAAACAAATATATCTGAAAAAGTAGGAATCTTCGTCAGCTTCGATAGGATGTCTTCATTTTTGCTGTAGCTGT
Source organism: Aphyosemion australe (assembly GCA_006937985.1). Classification (NCBI taxonomy): domain Eukaryota; kingdom Metazoa; phylum Chordata; class Actinopteri; order Cyprinodontiformes; family Nothobranchiidae; genus Aphyosemion; species Aphyosemion australe. The sequence continues at coordinate 118,769 of SSNS01000207.1, read as the reverse complement.
CACGGTTCGGACGCTACGAGCCTCAGAAGGCAGAGAGTGCCAGATTTTCCCATTGACTCCCATAATAATCCAGACATGTGATTCGATCGCTGTCTGAGAGATGAAATTGTCTCCTCATATCTCCTACACAATTCAACGTAGCCACACAAAAATTCACACAGAGCACCATCGAAGCCTTCTGCTGCTGACGCTTTTGGAATTTTTCTAATCGGTGCAATACTTTTCGAATGGTGATGAGAGGTTGGAGGCCTTTGAAGCTGCAGATCACAGTTTTCTGCAGTCTCCCGTGACTTTCTCTAAACAAAAATTTGCCACGACCACATCTTTTAGAGTTCATTCATCATCTTTCCAAAAACAGTAGATTTGTTTGTCAGGTTCGATGGGATGTCTTTGGTTTAGCTGTATCTGTCACGGTTTGGGCGCTACGAGCCTCAGAAGGAGGAGTGAGCCAGATTTTCTCCCACTGATCAGCTGGAGTCTCCGATGACTTTCTCTAAAGAAAAATCTGCTACAACCACATCTTTTAGAGTTCATGCGTGATTGTTTTTAAAAACAGAAG
>SSNS01000207.1:98724-115634 GCA_006937985.1 Aphyosemion australe | reverse complement strand
TAACTTTGACAATTGAACTCATTTTCAACTTCACTTCAGTTCTAAGGCATGTTCATCTATCAGTTTCAGCTGCTAAATTCACAGTTCAGCTAATTGTGAAAATTTAACTATTAAACTATTCCTACTCAAATATTGGTTGTTTAAACATTTTAGCTGTTCAGTTTTTTAAACTATGGTTATAGATTTCAGATTTTTGCTGTTTAGGAATTTTTTCTTCATTCTTCATCTACTTTTTGTGCTCTATTAAACTTGTTAAATATTTTTGCTCCTAATTCTCCACATACATTCAGCTGATTTTGACATTTAAGCACAATTTAAGCTTCAGTTCATTTCTTAAGCATCTTCAGCTATCAGTTTCAAAACTCAGCATATGCTGCTAAATTCACAGTTCAGCTAATTGTGAAAATTTAACTATTTCACTATTGCTACTGAAATACCAGAAGTTTAAACATTTCCACTGTCCAGCTTTGTAAACTTTGTATGGAGATTTCAGCTTTCTGCTGTTTAGCAGTTTTTCTTGATTCTTCACCTATTTTTTTGAGCTTCATAACATTTCTTAGAGGTTTTTGCTCATAAATCTTCAAATCCATTCAGCTCATTTTGACAATCAAGCTCATTTTAAGCTTGAATTCATTTCTTAAGCACCTTCAGCTATCATTTTAAGCAATTCAGCATTCAAACGCATTTCTGCTAGAAATGCAATTAATCTAGTTACAGTAGAATTTGGTGTGGAACAAGGTAAGACTTCAGGCTATAGACATATAGTGTTTTCCAGTCTATATCCCATTGCCAATGTCATTTTTAAAGCATTTATTTAAAAAAAAAAACGAATAGGCAGCCATAAAAATGTATATTTTTCAGTGCTTTGAAGCTCATATTACTCTATGACAGTATCACTTACACAAATTTTGACTGTTGTGGGGAAAACCTCTGAGTGTTTACTTTCAAACCACACCTCAACCATGCCTCTAGTCCAAATGGTTCAAGAGCAGCTTAAATTCAAATTCAGGTATCCTTTTTTAAAAACACAATATATAGTGGAGGAAATAATTATTTGACCCCTCGCTGAACCGGACATTTTCAGTGAATAATAATTCAGGAAGACAGCGGGAATAAGTAGTAAATATAGTTTATGGTTTTTAAAACTGTTTCAAGCCCAAAACGGGAGACTTACAGGTGTGAACCTGAAAATGTAGATGAATGTGCGCAAACTTGGTCACCAATTAGCCTTTCGCCAGCCCCGCCCCCAGAACGGCTATTGTCCAATCACACATCATAGCAACCGTTACTATCCGACAACTCCAAACAAAATGATGAAGCTAAGCCTAATTTACTACTAAGCATTAGCCTCGATAGTAGTCGTGTCTCCTTCGTTTCCCTTCAGAACCTCCTCATCGAGCTGAACCAGCAACAGCCAAGCATGAGTGCTCCCCCCGCCCGCGGCTGGGCGGAGGTCCGCCTCCCAGACTATCCAAGACCCTTTATAAGAGACAATGTGCCAGCAAATCAGCGTAATATTACCTCAACCGCACATTTAGCCTATTGGCGCAACAGTGGGTGGTGTCATGATCACGTGATGAATTAATGCCGAGCTCCGGCCAGGAACTAAAAATGAAAGTAAACACGGGCTTAAGTTTCTTTTTGTTAACAGAACCAGCTGAGATGATAAACTGGAGCGATGCAGAGCACCGGGAGCTTTTAGAGCTGCCTGCAGCTCAGATCATCTGACAGACATCTGACAGCTCACAGGGGTACCGCATCGCCGCCACCGCTCACCGATCCATGTGTCCCCGGACGCCGCCTTCTCCCGAACTCCCAACTCCTTGTTCCCTGCTATGCTTCGCTCAGCGGAGCCGACACTAATGTATCCCTCCACTGCATACTTTAACCCTTTTGCCTCGATCTGGATGATATTGAGGAGGAATTGCTCCAAAAAATGTCGCTGACACGCATCTGTCTACTTCTTTCCATCACGGAAATCTGCGGAACTGCAGTATTTGATCCACTTATTGTCGAACTTAGCAACAGTAACTAAGGGGGGCGGGGCTCGGCGAAAGGTCAATTACAAGAGACGTTTGACCTCGGTGCTTGCAAACAAGGGGTTTGTCTTTTTTGTTAGAGGGTTCAAATACTTATTTCACTCAATCAAATGCAAATCAGTTTCCATCTTTTATTTAAAGTTTTTTTTTTTTAATTTTCCTTTTGATGTGCTATATGTCACTGTTACAGTTTTTTTCAATCACTTTGCAACAATTTTCACAACATTGATGTCTTTTCTCACAACTCTAGACACAAAATCCATAACGGTCATCACTTGTAACACAGCCTGTCCAGTGTTCAAAACACTGCATTGTGCATTCACATAGAAATCTTGCACTTGCCCAAACATTGGTTCAAAAAACAAACTTACTGTGAAACACCATTGAAACAAAACTCTAGATCACCCACACACAAGTAACCCATAGTCTCAATAAGTCGTTGTTTGAACAATCATGTAATATTGTACAACAAAATAGGTGATACAGGTTTCATAATTCAAAGATTCAAAGTTTCTATTGTCATATGCAAAGTGAAAATAGAAAAATGTTTTTCTGCACAATAAAATTCTTACTTTGCTGCCAACACTAGATGCCAAAACAAAACAAGTGGAAACAAAAAGATCTAAACAAATACACAAGCTTACAACTCTACCTTGCGGAACAAAATCACATATGGTACTACATGTACAGTCCACAAATATCTGGTAAAATACTGCAGTAGTAGAGAGAATACTACAGAGAGAGTGGAATCAATAAACAAATTCTGAAATATATTGATCCAAAACACCACAGTGCAATCATACTGTCACATAGGTTGATTTGAATCAAAGCAAAATACAGTAACGGTTGACCTCCTGAGGTTTGGTTGTATCATTATAGCTGTCTCAGTCAGTGTCATGCCATGATTTATGACATGGTCTACAACTATTGCCCAAATTTCATTAGATACTCTATGCTGTTGGAGCTGCTGTCTGGGTCTCTGTCCTTTACCACGTTCCCCACACCTCTCAACGGGGCCCACGACCACCTCTCATTCCTTTGACCAACACGTCTTTCTCTTCGTTCTCCTCCCACCACTGTGTGACCTCCATTGTAACCTGGCTCTCTTGCTGGCTCCATGTCACCTCTTTATATAAATACTCATTCCACAATGTGCATCCAACCATCAGTAACGAGTTGGCAGAATTGGACAGCAAATTACAAATTAACCTATTGTTTGAATGTCTTTATCCATACAGCATTTAGAGTATTGCAACAGTTACTTATCATTTTGAGTAGTTGTATCAATTGATATTTAGGTCATTGAAAGGCAGGAAAGCAATAGACACTCATTTGAAATGTAATGTGTGAACTGCATTTTGAAATAGTAGTACTTTGATGTTAAGTTGTGTCAAATTGAACTGGTGGTTGTTGTTAAATGAACAAACGATCTAAGTTTTATGTGTGTTGCATCCAAGCAATTGAGAAACGGGGGAGAGTTTTGAAAAAATCATTGGTGATCATTGGTTGTGTGTTTTGTGTCTAGAGTTGTGAAAAAAGACATCAATGTTGTGAAAATTGTTGCAAAGTGATTAAAAAAACTGTAAAATAAACCTACCATTAAAATGATGCTGTTCTGAGACTTTCCATTACTTTGTCATTGGACAAACTTACAAAATCAGCGAGGGGTCAAATAATTATAAATAAAAATAATTATTTCTTCCACTGTAAACACAATAGTAAATGCACCATCTTGGACCGCATATATGACAGGATACCCCAGAAAAGCCATACGCCCTTTGTTGACCTGGTGGGGAATTGCTTTGCAAAACTACATAGGTGACGGAGAAGTCTGAAGGCAAAACATCTCCATCAATGCGTGTGCATCTCTCCCTGGGGTCCAGAGTTCTAATAATTCTATGCACTTGTTCTTCAGTAAAGAGAGCAAAATTAAAAGAGGTACCAGAGGTCATTGGGGAAGCTTTGAATTTTATTTAGATTGAATTGCCCTCCAGTTATTAGCATGTAAGTCACCAGTTAATTATCCATAATTCATTTCTAGTTACCGACCGTGTGTGTGTGTGTGTGTGTGTGTGTGTGTGTGTGTGTGTGTGTGTGTGTGTGTGTGTGTGTGAAGGTCTGAGGGAGCTGACTCTCAGCGCTAACCCAGGAATCAGTTCCAAAGGCTGGGCCCGGCTCTCCATCGCGGTGGCCCACAGCTCACAGCTCCGGGTTCTGAATCTGGACTACAACCCGCTGGGTAACAACCGCAGCATCAACATGAGGAAATCACTCTTGTTCTTTTAGTTCTGAGATTTATTAATCCTTTAGTTCTGGTTCTATCTGCAGGAGATCAAATTGCATCCATGCTGGCAGTTGCAGTGGCATCCAGCAGAACCCTGGAGGTGTTGGATCTGGAAGGAACAGGACTGACCAACCAGTCAGCACAGGTTAACCAATCAGAATGCTCGTTTGTCTGTTGTTCACTCAATTCTTCACCATCATCTTCAATAGCAGATGTTCTCAGGAGCTGAACCTTGTTCTCAGTAAAAGAACCACAGAGTAATTCCAGAACTTTATGTAGTTTCCAGCTCTGCTGTCTGCTCCTTCAGAGTGAACCGGGCTGCATATTCTTGATTCAACAGCTTGTCCAGTGGGGGGAGACGCTGACCATCTCTCTCCTCTATTTGTGTATGTCTATGAATAAAGATTCAAGTTTTGAAGGTATTACCTGTGCGCAGGTGTTCCTGGACATGGTGGAGAACTACCCGACCAGCCTGCGAGTTTTGATTCTGGCTGAGAATGACATCAGTCCGGAGCTGCAGCAGCAGATCAGTGACTTGCTATCTGAAGGAGAGGATGATGATGACAGAGAGGCTCCGCCCAAGCTGAGAGGCTCCGCCTTCAGTAGTGCTCTCCAGCCAGTCAGAGACAAGTACCATCCCCCAGCCTGGCTCCCCCACAGCAGTAAGGGCTGAACTCCTCCCACCCCCCTGGCAGATTTAGTAAAACTGTTTACCAAACTGGTTCTGTTGATACTGGTACCTGTAGACCCAGTACAGAGTTGGTGCTGTTTCCTGTGTGGTGTTTAGGTGTCCCGGTAACAGTTGGAGCTTTGTGTTCTGTGTGAAACCTGCAGAGTAATGCCGATCTTCTTCTGTGGTTCTAATTATCTAAACCTGGGCCTTTACTGAGTGATTTTCGGCACATTTTGAGGTGATTTTCCACTCATGCCACAATGGTCAGACCGAGTTTTGTGTCATGCATCGTGTCATACACAGAGGTAAGGAGAAGTGATAAACACCTTATGACTCGCTCGCTATCGGTAACCGTGTGGTCACAAAATCTAACATGTTCTGTTCATCTCTAGTGAGGGTAAACGATAAATGACCCGCACTTGTATAGCGCCTTTCTGAGTCAGAGGACTCCAAAGCGTTTTACACTACAGTGTCTTATTCATCCATTCACACACTGGTGATGATGAGCTACATTGTAGCCACAGCTGCCCTGGGGCATGCAGACAAAGGCGAGGTTGCCGTACGCTGGCACTGGTCCCTCAGACCACCACCAGCAGGCAATGTGGGTTAAGTTTCTTGCCCAAGGACACAACAACAGAATTCTCTGAGGGTGCTGGGATCGAACCTACAACCCTCTGATTACTGGACAACCTGCTCTACCTCCTGAGCTCCTGCTGCCGCTTATGCACTGTTGAAGCATGTTGTGCCAGAACTGCTCACACATCGCATACGCCAACTCAGCCATTTCCTTGTCCGTACACGTTGGCTCTTTTTACACTTTTCTTCGCACAAAATGGCAAGGAAGCACGTTTGTTTTTGTTGAAAAATTTCTCGTTCTCAGGCGAGCGTCTCTGTAATGTTTGCTGTGTTTATATGAAATAAAAATGGATCCCCAAACCTAGGCTTACTTCCTACATGCCATTTTTCTTCTAACTCCAACCCCCATAAACCCCTGTGTGTCCTCCTACAACTACGGCAAGCCTCAAGGAATACAGACATCAGTAACAGCACAGACATATATATGGTGCGTTCCAGTTGTCCTCGGAACTCGTTTTTCCGAGATAAGTTAACCGGAAATGACGCAATGAACTCGGAATTCCGAGCTGCAAGCTCGTTTGTTTCAGACAACCCCGAGATCACAATTTTAAAGATGGCCGCGCCCAGTGTTGTTGTACTCTTTATTGTTTCCATCGTTTATATGTTCTGCTTTCTTTCTTTTTGCTATTTAACAGCACCGAGTTGTTTATTCTTGTTATCAATGGTTACGTTGCTGAAAACGTCAGCATTGCCGCTGAAATTGACCGGTGTTTATGGTTTTTTAACTGTTCCTGGTGTTTACATTTTGACGTTCGATGTTTAATGTTTTTTTCTGGTTTTATGTGTGTATCTGCCGATTGTTGTGTGTGACACTATCTATGCGTTTCCTGCATTCCTCCTCGGGGGACTTTAGGTGCAGAGAATACTTTGTTATTAGCTCTTTGTACTCATACAGAGCAACAACACGCACAGCTTTACTAGCGGTGTCCATTTTTTTCCGAGTTGGAATCTGGAACGCAAAACAAGCTCGTTACGTCATTTCCTGGTCAAAAATTCCGAGTTCCGAGGACAACTGGAATGCACCAATAGATGCCTCGTGGACTGGCGCTGCCGTAGTGGCCGGCCGCCATCTTAGATGGGTCTCCATTTGCCCCCTAGTGCATTCATTTCTACAGAGGAAGGTGCTTACCCAGCTAAAAACACATTTTATCGAGCTTTTTCATGATAATTAAAATATAAATATAATTAAACAAAAGAAAGTAAAACATAAAATCCCATCAGATAGGCTAGAAACATCAATAGTAATCTCACGTGATCTGTTTTCAATAGTACACCGGTTGTTGCAACTGTAGGCTGCACAAAAACGAGTATAGTTGCCCACTCTGCATTGACTTTGGAGAGTTTAGAGACCCATCCAATATGGCGGCGACGCTGTTACGCTCTCCAGCGCCCAATGGGGCGTCTACGTATTCATGTCTATGAGTAAAAGCACAACAGCCTCCAGTCTTCCAGGGTTGTTTCTTCTCTGCAGTTCCAGATTCAAGAGTCCACCATGTTGCATAAAACTAAAATTTTTAGTTAATTTTTAGGTCCCGCGTGTTGCTAACACACATACCATGTGAGCAGCCAGGTAGTCGTACAGTGTGAGAACATGACCCTGAGCTGTGCCATTTTTTGAAGTTGTACAGTTTGAGCTGGAGCTGGAGACGACTGAAAACGTCACACAGTGTATGCCTGGCTGGAGAGGTCTGGGGGTCCAGGTGCTGGTTCTAGTTCTTAATGAATGCAGTGAATGTCTAAACAGACAGAAAAGGCAAGTTGCAGAAACACTGTGAAAACTTAAAGGTCCTATATCATGCAATATCCACTTTTTGGAGCTTTTGATCATGTTTTATTTTTATTTAATCATGAAAAACACTCCCAAATGGGTTTTTGGCTTCACAAATGCATTTTCCTGTCTCAGCTGCAAATCGTCTGCTGTCTGCAGCTGCTGATGGGTTTGTTGCTGCGTCATCTTGATCCGCTCCTCCCAGTCTAGAGCCCAGATCCCTCCTCCACTGGACCCTCATTTATCAAACGTTCATAGAAACTATCCTATATTCCTTCCTAAAAATGAAGTTTAGAATGTTCGTACGTCTGCTGTCCATCAGAGCCATTGGTGTGTGAATTCCTGGGTGTTTTCCGGTGAGCGAACGCTGGCGCGTCTGGCTGCTGCTGCTCACCGGCTGTCAGTTGTCTTATTTTCTGCTTGCTTATGCTTGTTTGAACTTTCAAAAGTTTTTTAGCTTCAAGTTGTTAGATGACAACATGATTCTAGTGTTGACACTGCTTCAGATATTTAGCACTTGGACTTGATGTGGATCCATGGGGCATGGGTGTGGTCCGTGCTTACCTGGGCTGTTTTGTCCATCATCCAGTGAGAGCTCTTCTTTAATATTCTGCTACTGAACTTTTATGGCTCTGCTTCTACCTGCCAGTCCCTCCACCAGTGGAGCTTCACCTCCATCCAGATGTCACCTTTCAGCCTCGCCGCAGGTACATTCATCAAGGATCCTGGCACAGCTTCTGTGTCAACAATGCTGGCTCAGTGGGTTCCTTCTGGTCCAGAACTCGTCGTCCTCACCATGCAAAGAACCGGGCTGTAAACCATAGCGCCCTAGCCCACCTGGCTAGCTCAGCTGAGCCTATATTCATGGCAATTCAGCATTAATTTCGGGCTACTGAACGTCCGCTCTCTTACGGGCAAAGGGGACCTCGTCCAGGATCTCCTCTCCGGCCGTAAGTTGGATTTCCTCTGCTTGACTGAAACGTGGCAATATCCTAATAATGACTTTATTTCCCTTAACAACTCTACTCCAATGGAGTTTGTTTACATCTGTCAAAATCGTGAGTCAGGGAGGGGTGGATGTCTCGCGATACTTCACCAAAAGCAATGGAAAGTCCTCCCTGTCTCTGCTCCACTCTTCCACTCATTTGAGAACAGCGTATCACAGCTCCCTGGATCTACTCCTACTATAATATGTTGTAGATTTTCGAGTGATTTAACATCATGTACCACATCTATGCTGACGACTGTCAGATCTACTTGGCCTTGGATGGACCTGATTCTGACCTGCTACTCACGGAGTGTCTCAAGGAGGTGAAGGGGTGGCTGGCAGCTAACTTCCTGAAGCTTAATGAGGCAAAGACAGAGACAATTCTTTTTGAGCCCAGGAACCTGTCGCGTACATCAATTGTTCCGAGTTGTCAAACTTTCAACCTTAAGCAGTGTTTCACTAGCCTTGGTGTTAAACTGGATACTGGACTTACAATGGTACCACAGATCAATGTTCTAGTGAAGGCATGTTTCTTTCAGTTGCGTCGTTTGGGTTAGGGTTAGGGTTAAGGCAGCTACGAAGTTTCGCGGGCAGCTTAATCTCTCGCGTTGTTTAAGAGATGCTGGCACACGTGTGATGGTGCCAACCGATCCAAGTCTCGCGATACCCGATCCATGACTCTGCAACTGATTCATCTAGGAATCCGATGCAGCCGTATCTCACACTTGTTTAACTGAATATCCGGTCGCATCGGTTTATCCTTCACAACCTTACGATTTACCGGTTGATCTACGTTCCTACCCTCACCTATGGTCACGAGCTTTGGGTAGTGACCGAAAGAATGAAATCACGGATACAAGCGGCCAAAATGAGTTTTCTCTGCAGGGTGTCTGGGCTCTCCCTTAGAGATGGGGTGAGAAGCTCGGTCATCCAGGAGGGGCTCGGAGTAGACCCACTGCTCCTCCACATCGAGAGGAGCCAGTTGAGGTGGCTTAGGCATCTAGTTAGGATGCCTCCTGGACGCCTCCCTGGTGAGGTTTTCTGGGCACGTCCAACTGGAAGGAGACCCAAGGGAAGACCCAGGACACGCTGGAGGGACTATGTCTCAGCTGGCCAGGGAACGCCTTGGGATTCCCCAGAGGAGCTGGCCCAAGTGGCTGTGGAGAGGGAAGTCTGGGCCTCTCTCCTTATGCTGCTGCACCCGCGACCCGACTCCGGATCAGCAGGGAGGGAGGGAGGGAGGGAAGGAAGGAAGGAAGGAAGGAAGGAAGGAAGGAAGGAAGGAAGGATGGATGGATGGATGGATGGATGGATGGATGGATGTGTGCCATGGGTTTAACATATGATGTTTGTGAATTTCAAAGACATGTTTTGATGCCAAGAAAGTGCTTATTTTCGACAGGCAGTAAAGGTTTTGTGTGAAAAGATGTATTGGACTCCAACTGCTCATCTCATCAAATAGATGTCATCAAACCAGACAAGAAGAAGAAGACTGATGTCTTTAAGTTTAACAAGCTTCACATCCTTCTTCCAGGATGATTGCATTAGTTTCCAGTTAATCTTTTTTTTTTTTTTACCTTACCGTGGTGGAGGGGTTTGAGTGTCCGAATGATCCTAGGAGCTAAGTTGTCTGAGGCTTTATACCTCTGGTAGGGTCACCCATGGCAAACAGGTCCTAGGTGTGGGATCAGACAAAGCACAGCCCAAAGACCCCTTATGATGAGTTCGACAGATGGATGCAGTGTTCCCTCGCCCGGACGCGGGTCACCGGGGCCCCCCTCTGGAGCCAGGCCTGGAGGTGGGGCACGCTGACGAGCGCCTGGTGGCCGGGCCTTCACCCATGGCGCCCGGCCGGGCACAGCCCGAAGAGGAGATGTGGGTCCCCCTTCCCATGGGCTCACCACTCGTGGGAGGGGCCAAAGGGGTCGGGTGCAGTGTGGAAAGGGTGGTAGCCGAAGGCAGGGACCTTGGCGGTCTGATCCTCGGCTACAGAAGCTGGCTCTAGGCATGTGGAATGTCACCTCTCTGGTGGGGAAAGAGCCAGAGTTGGTGTGTGAGGTTGAGAGGTTCCGACTAGATATAGTTGGACTCACCTCAACGCATGGAACCAGTTTCCTCAAGAGGGGTTGGACTCTCTACCACTCTGGAGTTGCTCCCACTGAGAGGCGCTGAGCAGGGGTGGGCATACGTCTTGCCCCCCATCTTGGTGCCTGTACGTTGGGGTTTACCCCGGTGAACGAGAGGGTAGCCTCCCTCCGCCTCCGTGTGGGGGGACGGGTCCTAACTGTGGTTTGTGCTTATGCACCAAACTGCAGCTCAGACTACCCACCCTTTTTGGAGTCCTGGGAGGGGGTACTGGAAAGCGCTCCTTTGGGTGACTCCCTAGTTCTGCTGAGGGACTTCAATGCTCACGTGGGCAACGACAGTGAGACCTGGAGAGGTGTGGTTGGAAGGAACGGCCCCCCTGATCTGAATCCGAGTGGTGTTCTGTTATTGGACTTCTGTGCTCGTCATGGATTGTCCATAACAAACACCATGTTCAAGCATAAAGGTGTCCATATGTGCTCTTGGCACCAGGATATCTTAGGCCACAGGTCGATGATCGATTTTGTTGTCGTTTCATCTGATCTGCGGCCGCATGTCTTGGAAACTCGGGTGAAGAGTGGGGCGGAGCTGTCAACTGACCACTACCTGGTGGTGAGTTGGCTTTGATGGTGGGGGAAGATGCCGGTCAGACCTAACAGACCCAAACGTGTTGTGAGGGTCTGCTGGGAACGTCTGGCAGAGTCTCCTGTCAGAAGGAGCTTCAATTCCCTCCTCCGACAAAACTTTGAACGTGTCCCGGGGGAGGCAGGGGACATTGAGTCCGAATGGGCCATGTTCCGTGACTCCATTGTAGAGGCGGCTGACCGTAGCTGTGGCCGCAGGGTGGTCGGTGCCTGTCGTGGCGGCAATCCTCGAACCCGCTGGTGGACATCAGTGGTTAGGGATGCTGTCAAGCTGAAGAAAGAGTCCTATCAGGTCTTTTTGGCCTGTGGGACTCTGGAGGCAGCTGATAGGTACCGGCAGTCCAAGCGGAATGTGGCTCGGGTGGTCGCGGATGCAAAAACTTGGGCATGGGAGGAGTTCGGTGAGACCATGGAACAAGACTTCCGTACGGCTTCGAAGAGATTCTGGTCCACCATCCGGCGCCTCAGGAGGGGAAAGCAGTGCACTACCAACACTGTTTACAGTGGGGAGGGTGTGCTGCTGACCTCGACTCGGGACGTTGTGAATCGGTGGGCCGAGTACTTTGAAGACCTCCTCAATCCCACCGGCACGTCTTCCAGGGTGGAAGCAGAGTCTGGGGACTCTGGGTTGGGCTCTCCAATCTCTGGAGCCGAGGTCACTGAGGTGGTCAAAAAACTCCTCAGTGGAAAGGCTCCGGGGGTGGATGAGATTTCCTTAAGGCTATGGATGTTGTGGGGCTGTGTTGGTTGACGCGGCTCTGCAATATCGCGTGGACATCGGGGGCAGTTCCACTGGACTGGCAGACCGGGGTAGTGGTCCCCCTTTTTAAAAAGGGGGACCGCAGGGTGTGTTCCAACTACAGGGTGATCACACTCCTGAGCCTCCATGGTAAGGTCTATTCAGGGGTTCTGGAGAGGAGGGTCCATCGGATAGTCGAACCTCGGATCCAGGAGGAGCAATGTGGTTTTCGTCCTGGCCGTGGAACACTGGACCAGCTCTATACCCTTGGGGGAGTCCTGGAGAGTGCGTGGGAGTTCGCCCAATCAATCAACATGTGTTTTGTGGATTTGGAGAAGGCGTTCGACCGTGTCCCTCGGGAGGCCCTGTGGGGGGTACTCTGGGAGTATGGGGTACCAGGCCCCTTGATACGGGCTGTTAGGTCCCTGTACGACCAGTGTCAGAGCTTGGTCCGCATTGCCGGCAGTAAGTCGGGCTTGTTTCCGGTGAGAGTTGGACTCCGCCAAGGTTGCCCTTTGTCACCGATTCTGTTCATAACATTTATGGACAGAATTTCTAGGTGCAGCCAAGGTGATGAGGGGATCCGTTTTGGTGGCCTAAGGATCAGGTCTCTGGTTTTTGCAGATGATGTGGTCCTGTTGGCTTCATCAGAACGTGATCTCCGGCTTTCGCTGGAGCAGTTCGCAGCCGGGTGTGAAGCAGCTGGGATGAGAATCAGCTCCTCTAAATCCGAGACCATGGTCTTGAGTCGGAATAGGGTAGAATGCCTTCTCCAGGTCAGGGGCGAGGTCCTGCCCCAAGTGGAGGAGTTCAAGTATCTTGGGGTCTTGTTCACAAGTGAGGGAAGGGTGGAGCGTGAGATCGACAGGCGGATTGGTGCTGCGTCTGCAGTGATGGGGGCATTGTACCGGTCCGTCGTGGTGAAGAGAGAGCTGAGCCGAAAGGCGAAGCTCTCGATTTACCGGTCGATCTATGTTCCTACCCTCACCTATGGTCACGAGCTTTGGGTAGTGACCGAAAGAACGAGATCGCGGATACAAGCGGCCGAAATGAGTTTCCTCTGCAGGGTGTCTGAGCTGTCCCTTAGAGATAGGGTGAGAAGCTCGGTCATCCGGGAGGGGCTCGGAGTAGACCCGCTGCTCCTCCACATCGAGAGGAGCCAGTTGAGGTGGCTCGGGCATCTGATTAGGATGCCTCCTGGACGCCTCCCTGGTGAGGTTTTCTGGGCACGTCCAAATGGGAGGAGACCCAAAGGAACACCCAGGACACGCTGGAGGGACTATACCTCTCGGCTGGCCAGGGAACGTCTTGGGATTCCCCCGTAGGAGCTGGCCCAAGTGGCTGGGGAGAGGGAAGTCTGGGCCTCCCTCCTTGGGCTGCTGTCCCCGCGACCCGACTCCAGATAAGCGGATGAAAATGGATGGATGGATGGATTGAAGAAACAGAAGTTTGGGTCAGCCAAAGTAAACAAGAGACAGCTGGTGTCAGTAAACACGAGACATGAAGTTTCATCCTGATTTCAGGTGAGACCAGGTCCATTCCATTGTGTTGAAAACTGGGGCTGACTTGGTTTATTGTTGGGGAGAATAAAGGCAGAATAAAGGAACGTTTTTCTGTGAGTTTATTTTTCTTGTGTGTGTTTGTTTATCCATCTTGGTTCAGGTTAAAATCCATTTTTTCTGTTTTCTCCCTCAGGACAGTTTCTCCTGAGAGATCCCATTGTTTCATTCTGATTGTTCAGCATTTAGGTTTACAGACACAGGTGTGACATAAATGTGTCCAGGTATCTTCACTTTACCTGACGGACCGTCCCCTGATTGGACGCTCTTGTTAATTTTGAACTGATGTGAAACTGATGATGTGAACTTGGTCTGGAACTAGAAACCTGGTCTAAACGTGTCCTCCTTTGACCCCACAGACTCCGGACCCCAGATGGTCATGCTGACATCAGGTCTAGGTGAGAGCCTATTGGCTGAGACTGAGATGTGACCCCTCCCACATTCACACTCACTTCCTGTTAGAATGTTTTCACTTCCTGGATTGAATGTTTGTGTCTTTGCACTTCACTTTACTGGACGGCTTACAGCCAATCACGTGCTCTGCATGGTGTGAAGTAGAACCAGGGGGAGGGGCTTTTCCACAGGTGTGTTGTTTCTGATGAATGTACCTTTTTTGGTTTGTTCTGCTGCTATGATATCACAATAATAAAACTGTTTACAGCTTTATAAAAGCCGAGGACTCTGATTGGTCTGTTTCTGCACAACATCAACAAACACCTGAACAGGTAAATCATGAGCTCACCTGTCTGCAGGTGAACATTAGTTATTCCCACTGATGACTCTACTCCTAAATGCCTCATTTGTAGTTTAGAGTATTATTTTTTTTACCTGATGACATCATCACAATGTACCAGCGTTCTCACTCTGACCAATCAGAGCAGCCCTGGGCTTTCAGTAGGCGGGGCTTTACAGATGAACACAGTTTGTGTGAAACACACGTTTAATGTCAGAAACACGGTTCAGTTTGAGCCTGATCAGACAGAACCTGGACCTGTAGCAGAACATCAGAAACCTTCTCAGAACCGGATGGACTGGGTTTCAGCTGGAACCCATCCTGACCTTGAACTGGTTCAGAGGGTTTTGGGTCAGTTTTACATGGGACTGTTGGTGGTTTTAAACCAGTTTGGTACTGGTTTAGGATTTTTTTACGTGTCACATTTGTTACAGAATGGTTTTATTTTTAATCCATTTGGACCTGATGGAGACTGGTATTGGATGGGTTTTTGAAGTGAAGCGGTTTTAAACCACGTTGTGAGACGTGATCCAACTCCTGACGTCTGCTGAAGGCGTTCTGGTTCTTGATCAGGATCGGATGTTTGGGCTTAATAAGGATCCTCCTGATCAAGAACCAGAACATCTGGATTCTGGGAGGATGGAGCTGGACCATGTGATCCAAAAGAAAACCCTTCATGGATTGATTCGGTTTCTGTTCTGTAAAATGTTCTGATGAGTTCTGCGATAGCAGGGACTGTTGGCTCCATGTGGACGGAACATGTTCTGTACACGACACAATAAATAATATTTTACAGTATTTACAGTCCTGCTGCTTCTGATTTAGACACTCGGGAAAAGTTTTTTCTCAGTTGCTTCTTGTTGGTTTTGTTTGATTTATTTGTGGATTTTTTCACGAACCAGAGCTGGTTCTGGTTCTGGTTCCTGCTCTTTAGTTCAGAGTTTTGGTCCCGACCATCAGTCTGCTCCAGTCCCACACACATAAGGTCATAAAACACCAGAAGTTGTCCTTCACCCTAAATCTCAGCAGAACCCTGAACAGAGTCTGAGCTCCAGATGGGTCGTCATGGTGATGGGTCGTGGCTCCTGAGTGTCATGGTTCCTGATGAGTAAATAAAGTTCTGATGGGATTGTTTGTGTCACTGAGGTGATGACCTCTGACCTCTCAGCTAACTCTGAGTCACCTGCTCATTAAGTCTCTTCTTCTGCGGTTCTGCTACGTTCAGGAAGCTGATCCGACTCTCTGGCTCATCGTGAGCTATGCGCTGACCTCTTGAGTCATCTCCCTGTGATGATGATGATGACCAACAGGGGGCGTGGCCACAGCACCAACAGTGGCCCTGCAGGAGGAGAGCAGCGGTCAGCGCCACCACGCCCACAGTCATCACCCCCAGAACCAGAACAATGATGAGCTGTAGGTCTGAGAGGCCGGCTTCGCCACGATCACTCACTGTCACCTTCAGCGGCCTGACGCCATGCTGACCCCTGTCCCTGTGTGGCGTCGTCCAGCCAGGTTCATTGGCATCACTGCTGGAGTTACTCTGGCTTAGTGTTCTCTCACAGGTGATGCCGGAGAAGCCAGGTCGGCAGACGCAGTGGAAGCCCCCGGCCCGGTCCACGCAGCGGCCATCATTCAGGCAGGGCTGACTGGCGCAGTCATCCAGGTTAACGGTACAAAAGCGACCAGTGAAACCCGCGGGACAGAGGCACGAGAAGCGGTTGATGCCGTCCAAACAGGTGGCGCCTCTGGCACATGGCATCATCAGGCAGTCGTCCACATCCGTCTCACAGCGTGGCCCGGTAAAACCGGCAAGGCAGCGGCACATAGGCGCCTCAGCAAAGCCGTCAGCGTCTTCACACAGACCGCCATTTTTACACAGAGACCTGCGAGAAAGAACTTCAGTTATGCAGAGCAATCAAGTTAATCTGCAATCAGTCACATTGTAGAAGAAAAGTATTGATGCACATCACACCGATCAGAACCAATAAACGTATAAACATCAGTTATCAGAGATCAATTGATTAATTGACCCAGGTTTATTGATCAGTCATCATGTTATTGATCTGAGGGTACTGGTTACAGAAGTATTGATCAGATGTTTATTGATCAATTATCAGAGGGTCTTTGATCTCAGTGTTGGTTATTAGAATTTTATTGATCACTATTCAAACTAGATAAATTGCATTTCTTGCAGAAATGCGTTTGAATGCTTTATTGCTGAATATGATAGCTGAAACTGCTGAATTGAAGCTAAAACTAAGCTTAATTGTCAAAATGTGCTGAATGTATTTGAAGTTTTAGGAGCAAAAATTGCTAAAATGTTTTAAAAAGCCCAAAAAGTAAGTAGAGAATAGAGAAAAAAATCCTAAACAGCAGAAAACTGAAATCTCTAAACATAGTTTAAAAAACTGAGCAGCTAAAATGTTTAAACAGCTCATATTTGAGTACAAGTACTTAAAGTTTCACAAATAGTTGAATTGTGAAGTTAGCAGGATATGCTGAATTTTGAAACTGATAGCTGAGTAGCTGAACTGAAATAAGCAGTTTTCTGCTGCGAAAATTTAACGTAATTGTAAACATGAGCTGAAAAGATTTAAAGATGTAGGAGCAAAAAATCACTAACAAGTGTAATAAAGCCAAATAAGTAAGTGGAGAAAAGAGAAAAGAAATCTAAACAGCAGAAAACTGAAATCTCAGTACACAGTTTAAAAAAGTGGACAGCTGAAATGTTTAAACAGCTGGTATTTGAGTAGGAATAATTT
>SSNS01000207.1:88227-98648 GCA_006937985.1 Aphyosemion australe | reverse complement strand
AGCCGATCAATTTGATGTATAACATGTCTGGGGGTGTATTTCTGTTAACCAAGAAGAAGCTTGAACTCTCTCAGCCAATCAAAGAGCAGGGATGGGCGGGAGGGGGGGGCGAGGGGGGGCAGTGGGTTCATCAGACCAAGCTGATCAATTTGATGTATAATATGTGTGGGTGCGTAATTCTGTTATCCAAAAAGATGCTTGAGCTTTCTCAGCCAATCAGACAGCAGGGATTGGGGGTGGGGGGCATTGGGTTCCTTAGACCAAGCTGAACGATTTAAGGTATAATATGTGTGGGTGCGTATTTCTATTAACCTTGAAGAAGCTTGAAATCTCTCAGCCAATCAGAGAGCAGGGATGTTTGGGGGGTCAATGGGTTCCTTAGACGAAGCCAATCAATTTGATGTATAATATGTGTGGGTGCGTAATTCTGTTATCCAAAGAGATGCTTGAGCTTTCTCAGCCAATCAGACAGCAGGGATTGGGGGTGGGGGGCATTGGGTTCCTTAGACCTAGCTGAACGATTTAAGGTATAATATGTGTGGGTGCGTATTTCTATTAATCTTGAAGAAGCTTGAAATCTCTCAGCCAATCAGAGAGCAGGGATGTTTGGGGGGTCAATGGGTTCCTTAGACGAAGCCAATCAATTTGATGTATAATATGTGTGGGTGCATATTTCTGTTAACCAATAAGAAGCTTGAACTCTTTCAGCCAATCAGAGAGCAGGGATGTCGGGGGGGGGGGGGGGGGGGGCACTATGTTCCTTAGACCAAGCTGAACGATTTGATGTATAATATGTGTGGGTGTGTATCAGTGGCGGCCGGTGACTTTTTTTTTGGGTGGGGCGCTAACCACATATCACCACTAGGGGACGCAAAATTACCATTGATTCTTAAGCATCAGCGTCACACAACTGACGGTCACAGTAGCGCTTCCGACAACAAAGTTATTCAAAAGGTTTTCGAATATATTAAGCATGTTTTTGACAAAAACATTCATCCATTCACCCATATATTACACAAACTGCACACACGCTTAAGGGGAGTAGGCTAAATCTAATCAATAGAATCCACTTTCTACAAACAGAACACCCATAAGCTGTAAATAAACGTGAGGCCGTAAAATAGACGCTACACGTATCCAGAAAAACACACAGTGACACAACGCAAGATATTCACAGAAGCAGCCGGCGTTTAGATTAAAGCCCAGACTCACAAACAAGAAGTTCCACTTAGTTCAAACCGTATGGAGCGGTGCTAGCCGCTAACGAGGCAGCATGCTGTTTCCTGAAGCCAAAAGCTAAAATGAGGCTTACCTGCAGGTTATGGCCATAATCCGTGTGGTGTAGTAAAAATAATCCACTCGGTTCATGAAATTCTACATCCCAACGTAAAAGCTTAGCTGATCAGACTGTTTGCTGGCATTGTTTTGCCAAAGACTATATAAGAGTTTGCCTGCCCGCATTCATCATTTTCCTGTTTACGTGGATTCTCTCCCTGTGATTGGTTAACACGAAAGCCAGCCAGCTGAAAAAAACTCAACAACAAGCAATTCGATTGGCTGAGGTTTCACACATTGGAACCTACTAGTAGTGTTTGCTACGTCAGGTTTTGAAGCAATTAACTTTATTTGTCACTGATGATTTCACAATTATAGCAAAGATGGCTAAAAGGTTGGACAACAAAAAAATATTCAGTGGAAGTAGTGTGTTGCTGCCGTGACAAATTGGCACAGATGGAGCCACACTGTGCCAGCCTGTGGAAAGTTTTCCCCTCAGGGCGGGGTGAACAACCTGACCAATCAGCGACCTCCTCCCCCTGGTCTGAGCAGAATTCACCCGGTGAGGCGGCGACGATCGCTAAAAGATGCGACCAACCGCTCTCCTATTCTTTCTCGTTGTGGACGGTTTGGGGACCCACTGCACATGCGCCAGTTAGCCCATATTAAGTCAATGGTAAAGATTGCTGCGCCTGCGAGAGGACACGTGACAAGTACGTCGACGATTCGGCCGTGTTGAAAGTAAAAAAAAACATTATTAAACACAGATTACACACAACACTTAGTCCATATGGTGTGTATAGATCGTTTAGTTCACTTTTTATGTTTTTTTAAATATATTTTGTGATTCCTATCTTCTTCTTCTCCTTCCTGTGAGTGGTGGGGCGGCGCCCTAGCGCCCCCTATGGACGAGCCGCCACTGGTGTGTATGTCTGTATAGCCAGAAAAAATTTAAAAACTCTCAGCCAATCAGGGAGAGAGGGGGGGAGAGCGATAGAGAGAGAGAGACAGAGAGAGAGAGAGAAAGAGAGAGAAAGAGAGAGAAACCGAGAGCGAGAGAGAGAAACAGAGAGAGAGAAACGCAGAGAGAGCGAGAGAAACAGAGAGAAAGAGAGGGAGAGAGAGAGAGAGAAACATAGAGAGAGCAAGAGAAAGAGAGAGAGAAAGAGAGAGAGAGAGAGTATTGATTCTGGCTTTGGTTCTGGGGTTCTGACCCTGGTTCTGGTATCAAACCAGATGCTGGTTCTGATCCTGGTTCTGGTCTTAAATCAGATGCTGGTTCTGATACTGGTTTGCTGAAACAAGCAGACAGGCTCCAGTAGGATTGTACTTAAAATAGCTTTTCCGTATATCAGCTCTCAGACAGTAAAATAGCGGGAAAGTCTGAACCAATCAGAAAGCTCCATTATCACACCACTGCTCTGCTGCTGTTAGACGCAGCAGGCAGGCCCCTTAATGAGGAAGGCTTTGGATCTGTGCTTCAGATGTCCGATCAGAGGTCTCCAACGTCTCATCACCATTCGAAAAGTATAGCACCGATTTGAAAAATTCCAAAAGCGTCAGCATCAGAAGGCTTTGGTGGTGCTGTATTTAATTTTTTGTGTGCCTACCTAGAATATTTGTAGGAGAAATGATGAGATGATTTCTACTGTCTGGAGCAGAAAATGCCTGTTTTTTATGGGAGGAAAATGTGGCTGAATCCTCTTTCAGATGCTTGTAACTCAAGAACCGTGACAGCTACAGCTAAAACAAAGACATCCCATCGAAGCTGACAAAAAAAACTTCTGTTTTTAAAAACAATCACGCATGAACTCTAAAAGATGTGGTCGTAGCAGATTTTTCTTTAGAGAAAGTCATCGGAGACTGCAGCTGATCAATGGGAGAAAATCTGGCTCACTCCTCCTTCTGAGGCTCGTAGCGGCCAAACCGTTACAGCTACAGCTAAGCCAAAGACATCCCATCGAACCTGACAAACAAATCTACTGTTTTTGGAAAAATTATGAATGAACTCTAAAAGATGTGGTCGTAGCAGAATTTTCTTTAGAGAAATTGTCTCAAACTGGCGATTTCATGATCTGCAGCTCCAAACGTCAAATTGCAGGCCTCGAAAGTCTCATCACCACTGGTGGAGCGGCCAAACCGTTACAGCTACAGCTAAGCCAAAGACATCCCATCGAACCTGACAAACAAATCTACTGTTTTTGGAAAAATTATGAATGAACTCTAAAAGATGTGGTCGTAGCAGAATTTTCTTTAGAGAAATTGTCTCAAACTGGCGATTTCATGATCTGCAGCTCCAAACGTCAAATTGCAGGCCTCGAAAGTCTCATCACCATTCGAAATGTATTACACCGATTCGAAAAATTCCAAAACCGTCAGTGGCCGAAGGCTTTGATGGTGCTCCGTGTGAATTTTTGTGTGCCTATCTTTAATATTGTAGGAGATATGACGAGTACAGTTTAGCTCTCAGACAGCGATCGAAGCACCTGAGCTGAGGAAAAATTGAATGGCTGCCAATGGGAGAAAATCTGGCTGACTCCTCCTTCTGAGCCTCGTAGCGCAAAAACCGTGGCAGCTACAGCAAAATTGAGACCATCCCATCGAAGCAGACAAAAAAACCTACTGTTTTTGAGAAAATTACGCGTCTACCCCAAAAGATGTGGTCGTAGCAGAATTTCCCTTTCTGGATTTCGATCTGAAGCTGTCAGTCACAGTGGGAATGGCATGACCATATATGGGACAGCACAACTCAGCTGCTGGAAGGCGAAATATTTTAAAACCTTTCCAAACTAGTTAACGCTACGACCACAATTTTTGGAGTACGTCCATAAATTATAGCTCAAAACGGAGGAAAATCCGTCAGCTTTCATCTAGTGTAAGTCTGATTTCCATGGGTTCTACGGTTCTCTCATAGCACTTCCTGAAGTCGAGCAAAGTCTGTTTTTGGCCCTATTCTTTTGAATGGGGGGAGGAGGAGAAAGTCCTGAACTTTCCAAAATCGTACCTCAAGTTTAACCTGTGATTATAGAAAAACCGTAAAAGATATCAAGAAGCTGAAAAAATTTGAAATAGTTGAACTTCTTTTGAGTTTGTTAAAAGTTGAATGAAGTCTCTAGGTTGAAGTTAACCCTGGCAAGTAAGAGGTCAAAAAGATGAACGATTTTGTGCAAAATTGAGCGATTTTAAGCATTTTCCATTCATTTCAATGGGCTGAAAAATCGAAGAAAACGCTGAATAAATCGGAAACGGTTGAAGATATCAATACCAAGAGATATAGCCGGAAAGAGCTGAACGAGCTGAACGGTTTGATACCAAACTTGCTGACATAGCTGAAAAACTGTAGGAGGAGATACAGTTCAAAAAACGTACGGAAACTGAAAAAGTGGAGGAGGAGAAAAACAATACTTTGAATGCTTTACCAAGCATTCAAACTAATGAATAACCTCCTCTGGTGGCAGGGTCCAGTCCTCCACTGGCAGGTAAGGCCATGAAACCCTTTAGCACACAGGCAGTTAAAGTCTCCACTGTCCTCCGTCACACAGGTGGCGCCGTTGAGACATGGCTGCTGTTGTGAGCACATGTTCAGGTCTGACAGGAAACAAAAGACAAGATAATCACAAATCAGAGAAACAATAATAATACAAACGTACAGAGGTTCATGGATGTTTGAGACACTCAGAGGAAATGTTTTAGAAAAGGTTTGATTTGTTTACTTCAGATTTGCACAACTTCACACCACAGGTGAGGTTTCTCACCTTTGTCACAGAAACGCCCTCCCCAGCCCGGTTCACAGGTGCACTGCCACGGCTGTAGACAGGAACCGTGGACGCATCCAGGCATCGGCACACAGAGGTCACAGAGGTCACCGTCCCAACCGGGGTCACACCTGCAAACAAGCAGGAAGTCAAACAGTCAATCAGGCAGAAAGTCAGCCTAGAAATTAGATTGGAAAAAACAGGAAATATCAAAACCAGCCATCATTTACTTTAAGGCCTCATTTGGACCAAGTGGCTCAGAATCCACGCGGCTTCCGCAGTGACCAAAACTCATTTAGTCCAATCAGAAAATTTACACCAGTTGTGGTGCGGATCAGAATGTGGAGCTGTATAGACTTTCTACATGCTTTCTATGTTTTCCAGACACCACATGCGGATTGTCATGAAGTTGAAGGAATGACAGACAGGAAGTGACGCGTGTGACAGAGAGGGTGCAGGTGCATATATATTTCAAAATGAAATCCGTGCTGCATCATTCTGTCCAGCTTGTTTTGTTATTAATGACAGGGTTATCGGTTCGCAGTGTATGATAGTTAGAGAAGACCAGTGTGGCTTATGTGTACCAGCTCCTATCTATACACGTAGTAGTTATCGTGTCAACTCACGACCAACTGTCCAGAGATGTTCAGATGTTCAGAGAAGATCTGCAGTCGGTGTAAACGAGGCCTAGGCCCTGCTTTTGTTATGTTTTCACCCACTAGACAGCAGCAGTGTAGTGCTTTGTGCATACTAGGAGGGTAAAGAAGAAAAATGTGTGTAGTGCTGGGCAAGTTACTTCAAAACTGTAATGCATTATTTATTACTTGTTACTGTCATTTCAAAGTAATTCATTACATTACAATATTACTGCGTTTAAAATGTAAGGCATTACACTACTATTGCATTACTTTAAGTTACTCTCACTAAAGAAACTGCAAATATGGATTTGGCTATCTAAATGTAGCTCATGATGCTCAGTTAGCTCATTACACGTCCAGTGGAAGGTGATGTGGTGTCTGACTGGGCTAGGGGTTTGTAGTTAAAACAGTCAGATATAATAACAGTTCTTTAGGTGTAGCAGTGCATTTGACTACAGCAGGAGCAAAAAAGATTTTACTCTGCAGGTTCGTCTGGTCACCTCCGTTAGGGTCGGATAATGATTGCTGGAGCCCCTGGGCATGAAAGTTCCCAAAGCTGCCCCCCCGCAAGAAAATTATTGTTTGTTAAATAAATGCAACAACAAACTGTACACTCAGCATGCTGCCGTCTTCAATTAACTGCGCATGCGTGGTGCGAATGTGTGTGTGGAGGGGGGGCTTCAAGTCTATTTTGCCTTGGCCCTCAAAGTGCATTGAAGCGGCCCTGGGTGTGGGGCTGAGTTTTGAAGCTGATCTGAATTGTATCAAATATATAAATATTACATGTTTATAAATGATTGCTTTATACAGTTAAAAAGGTGTAGTGGGATAAGTCTACCTACCTTTTCCTTTTCAAGCTCTTTGTTTTGTTTTCTTGTTTTTTATGTGACTATTTTCCTGTCCTGTCTGTCTCTGATCGTCCTGCATCTCCTCTCAGTCCTCCAGAAGGACGTCTGCCTGCTTCCTACTTTTTCACCTATTGAGTTACTTTTGAACTAAGCAGATCAGAGGGATCTACCGACCACAACAATAGCGGAGTGCGCGCTGCGCGGCCGTACCAGTGAGGTGAAATCTCCGTGATGAGCTCAGCAGCAGAGGAGCGCGTCAGGCATGTATAAAAGTCAGAAAGTACCAGAGAATATGAGCGGACATGAACGATTGTGTGTTAATTATATTTTTTGGTGGCGCCACTTTGAGAATGTTACTGTGGCCGTGTTCAGGATGCAGCTGCCTGGAGCGCATCAACAATCAGAGCTCTCCATCCTTTCTGCTCAAAGTAAGTCCCGGGAAGCTCAGAATCCTTATAAATAATGTAACATAGGTAGAAACTGTTGAAGTGTTGTGTTGGCTGACGCGGCTCTGCAATATCGCATGGACATCAGGGGTAGTTCCACTGGACTGGCAGACCGGGGTGGTGGTCCCTCTATTTAAAAAGGGGGGCCGCAGGGTGTGTTCCAACTACAGGGGATCACACTCCTGAGCCTCCCTGGTAAGGTCTATTCAGGGGTTCTGGAGAGGATGGTCCATCAGTTAGTTGAACCTCAGATTCAGGAGGAGCAATGTGGTTTTCGTCCTGGCCGTGGAACACTGGAACAGCTCTATACCCTTAGGGGGTCCTGGAGGGTGCGTGGGAGTTTGTCCTGTGGGGGGTACTCGTTTCTGGTGAGAGTTGGACTCTGCCAAGGCTGCCCTTTGTCACCAATTCTGTTCATAACTTTTACGGACAGAATTTCTAGGTGCAGTCAAGGATCTGTTTTGGTGGCCTGAGGATCAGGTCTCTGCTTTTTGCAGATGATGTGGTCCTGTTGGCTTCGTCAGAACGTGATCTCCAGTTTTTGCTGGAGCGGTTTGCAGCCGAGTGAGAAGCAGCTGGGATGAGAATCAGCTCCTCTAAATCTGAGACCATGGTCTTGAATCAGAAAAGGGTCCTGCCTCAAGTGGAGGAGTTAAAGTATCTTAAGGTCTTGTTCACGAGTGAGGGAAGGATGGATTGGGAGACCAATAGGTGGATTGGTGCTGTGTCTGCAGTGATGCGGGCGTTGTACCGGTCTGTTGTGGTGAAGAAAGAGCTGAGCTGGAAGGTGAAGCTCTCGATTTACCGGTCGATCTACGTTCCTACCCTCACCTATGGTCACGAGCTTTGGGTAGTGACCGAAAGATTGAGACTGCAGATACAAGCGGCCGAAACGAGTTTTCTCCACAGGGTGTCTGGGCTCTCCCTTAGAGATAGGGTGAGAAGCTCGGCCATCCGGGAGGGGCTCGGCGCAGATCTGCTGCTCCTCCTCATTGAGAGGAGTCAGTTGAGGTGGCTCGGGCATCTGGTTAGGATGCCTCCTGGACGCCTCCCTGGTGAGGTTTTCCTGGCATATCTAACTGGGAGGAGACCCAAGGAAAGACCCAGGACACGCTGGAGGGACTATGTCTCTCAGCTGGCCATGGAACACCTTGGGATTGCCCTGGAGGAGCTGGCCCAAGTGGCTGGGGAGAAGGAAGTCAGTACCTCCCTCCTTAGGCTGCTGCCTTTGTGACCTGACCCAGGATAAGCGGAAGAGAATGGATGGATAGATGGATGGAGGTAGAGACTGGATCTTTTTTCAGGCTCCCCTGTAATTCGAACCCTGAAAAAAACCCAGACTCCGTTCCAGGTTAAAATGCGTTGTAACACTCCTTACTGACATTTGCACCGAGTAAAATATCACCATTTCTTTTCCTGTAATGCCTTACATTACCGTATTAAGTAAAAAGCAATGCATTACAGTAATTTGTTACTTTTGTAACAGAGATGGGAGTAGTAAGGTAGAAAGTATGGATTGAAGTATTGTGGTCCTCACTTCTGTAGTCAAGTTCCATATGGATACCTTTCTACCAACTACAAAACTTAACATTTGACGACAAGTAAATGATGATAAATGACCCGCATTTGTATAGCACCTTTCAGAGTCAGAGGACTCCAAAGTGCTTTACACTACAGTGCATCATTCATCCATTCACACACACATTCACACGCTGGTGGTGATGAGCTACAATGTAGCCACAGCTGCCCTGGGGTGCACTGACAGAAGCGAGGCTGCCGAGCACAGGCACCACCGGTCCCTCCGACCACCACCAGCAGGAGGGTTGCCTAAGGACACAACAGCAGCATTCTCTACTGGGAGCTGGGATCAATCCTTCAACCCTCCGATTGCTGGACAACCCACTGCCTTACAAAAAAACAGAAAGATGGAAGAATAAAGGACGTTTTTTCTTTATGAGAACATTTTTCTGACTGAGTGATGTATTTTTAGTTAACATAAGGGGGAATATTATGTTCTCATCCACTAGGCGGCAGTGTAGTGCTTTGTGTATACTAGGAGTGTAGAGAAGAAGAATTCTTCATACCAGCTACAAAACAGCTTTAGGCTCAATCCCAATATTTGCACTGCGCCCTTCTGTGAAGTGCACTTAGAGGAGGTGTGCAGTAAGGCTTCGAGTGCGTAGTACACAACTGTGCTGAATAGGGTATTCTACAGTTGACGTCACCACGCAAAGGCTGCTGGGAAGGGTCATACTGATAAGCCGCATTAACAATAGAAAATATTCAGTTTCAGAGCGTTTTGACATCGATATGAAGGCATAAAATGGAGGAAGTTTCTTGTTATGTTCTTCCTGTGTTCGTTTTTCATCTCCATTGGATTTTCTTGTTTTAACACAGTATAATGATGTTACATTTACCTTTAATTACTGACGGTTTCGGCGACTACTGTCGCCATCTTCAGAGTCACGCCGACTTGACAAGTCATTATACTGTGTTAAAACAAGAAAATCCAATGGAGATGGAGGAAGTTGTTTTGACAAAAAAAAAACATACCAGAGAGCTTTTCTTGATGGCGACCCTGCTAATTATCGATCACCAGAACTGAAGCGCTAGCTCAAATGAAAGTGAAATTAAAAACTAACCCTCGCTAGCAGCGCTGTTGTTTTAAACGCCATTATTCCCATCACGGCTCCTTCTTGAGTAATATAAAAATAAGTTCATTACTCACAGTGCTCAAGTAACATTTTCTCAAGGTCGTTTTTTAACTGTCAGGTTATCATTTGTGTCCCTACTTTTTATATTCCACTCACCTCTGGTCAAAAGCCTTTTTCGTGGACGTTTGGGTGGACATGCTGTTTGGCCCAGATGTTCAGCTGGACCGCTGCCTCCTTGTTAACTCTCCTCCGTTAACAACGCTGCCTCCACTCTCCGTTAACAACGCTGCCTCCACTCTCCGTTAACATCGCTGCCTCTAACTCTCCGTTAACAACGCTGCCTCCACTCTCCGTTAACAACGCTGCCTCCACTCTCCGTTAACAACGCTGCCTCCACTCTCCGTTAACAACGCTGCCTCTAACTCTCCGTTAACAACGCTACCTTTAACTCTCCGTTAACAACGCTACCTTTAACTCTCCGTTAACAACGCTGCCTCCACTCTCCGTTAACAACGCTGCCTCTAACTCTCCGTTAACAACGCTGCCTCACTCTCCGTTAACAACGCTGCCTCTAACTCTCCGTTAACAACGCTGCCTCTAACTCTCCGTTAACAACGCTGCCTCTAACTCTCCGTTAACAACGCTGCCTCTAACTCTCCGTTAACATCGCTGCCTCTAACTCTCCGTTAACACCGCTGCCTCTAACTCTCCGTTAACACCGCTGCCTCTAACTCTCCGTTAACAACGCTACCTTTAACTCTCCGTTAACAACGCTGCCTCCACTCTCCGTTAACAACGCTGCCTC
>SSNS01000207.1:0-83323 GCA_006937985.1 Aphyosemion australe | reverse complement strand
ACTCTCCGTTAACAACGCTGCCTCTAACTCTCCGTTAACAACGCTGCCTCCACTCTCCGTTAACAACGCTGCCTCTAACTCTCCGTTAACAACGCTGCCTCTAACTCTCCGTTAACAACGCTGCCTCTAACTCTCCGTTAACAACGCTGCCTCCACTCTCCGTTAACAACGCTGCCTCTACTCTCCGTTAACACGCTGCCTCCACTCTCCGTTAACAACGCTGCCTCTAACTCTCCGTTAACAACACTGCCTTTAACTCTCCGTTAACAACGCTGCCTCCACTCTCCGTTAACAACGCTGCCTCCACTCTCCGTTAACAACGCTGCCTCCACTCTCCGTTAACAACGCTGCCTCCACTCTCCGTTAACAACGCTGTCTCCACTCTCCGTTAACAACGCTGCCTCCACTCTCCGTTAACAACGCTGCCTCTAACTCTCCGTTAACAAAGCTGCCTCTAACTCTCCGTTAACACCGCTGCCTCTAACTCCTCGTTAACAACGCTGCCTCTAACTCTCCGTTAACAACGCTGTGTCCTGCATTAATTCTCCTCCGCTGCTCCTCCTGGATAACCCCACGACTGAGAGCGTCGTTACGACCGGCGGCTGGTCATTCTCGGATGTAGGACTTTCCCCTCCAGGAAGATGTAAGTAACAAATATACGTGCTTTTCTTGATCTGCTCCACACAGTTAAAATCCGCTCGTCCAACTTAAAAACTCCCACCGCTTTGCTTCTTCTGTCTTTAGCCCGTGTAGCTTTCCAGCTGTTTCACGTGGTGTCGGCCTGAAACTGGCGTCTCCGGGTCTGCAGCGTTATACTATTGACTTTACCGGCTTTGGAAAAGGGATAAAAAGTCCTCTCCAACATCCGATCTGGGTGTCTAGAGTCCGATTAGCACCTCCCCCAGCAGCAGCGTTAAGTTCCTTGCTGTTTGAAAATCTTTAGGAGACACCCTACGCACTCGCCTCCCTGGTCGGGAACGCGCAATTGAAGGGTCGCAGGGGTGCAAGTGCGAGTACTGGGACTGGGCCTAGAGATCCAGCACTGGGTAGCAATCAAGTCTCACCTGCAGGCTCCAAACTCATCACAGTGGCTGTTGGTGGTGTTACAACTGCAGTCGTTTCCTGCAGGAAGAGGAAGAGAAAGTCAGATCAGAGACAGGAAGCTGATGTGCATGCTCTCTGGAACTTGTTCCCCCTGCTGCTTCCCTGTGCTGAGATCTCCAAGATTTTCCTTCTTTTAGGTTTATGTTGCGCTGCTACATGTGTTTCCATCTCCTCGCCTCTCTCCTCTTCATTTGGCCCAACAACATCCCACAAAACTACGTAGACTCATTAACATACAGTAAAACATGTAAAAACCTTGTGAACTTTGATTGATGTCATCATCACAAACTGGTGAAATTACATCTCCGCATTTGACCCATCCCAGTGGTGGGGAGCAGTGAGCTGCAGCTGTGGCTGCGCTCTGGAACTATTTGTTGGTTTAACTCCCCAGTCCAACCCCTTAATGTTGAGTGTCAAGTGGGCAGGCATTGGGTCCCATTTTTTCAAAGTCTTTGGTATGACCCGACCGGGACTCTTTAGGCAAAACTCACCTTTTGCATCCCTTTGAGCTGCCATGTGGGTCTCTGCTCCAAATGTGAATAAAAACCTGTCCGTTTTTTGTCAGTGTTTTATTTCAGGAATCATTTGCTTCAATAAGCCTTTTCAATATATCTGAGCTCCTCACCTGGTCTATCAGGGGATAGGTGGGCGTGGCCAGCAGCAGCTTGTTTTCTTAAAGTGACAGAGCCCGGCATCGTCTAACTGTCTGAGATCACGTAATGTGAGCAGAGAACTATTATAACTTGTTTAAGAACCAGTACAATACGTCTCCTAGTCACATAAAGCTGTCTGCTCCTGACGGCTCTCAGTTCTGGTTGGTAAATTCCAGTCACAGTTAGTAGAAAAATATTTTCTCTGTGATTATACTTTGACCTTTGACCTTGTGTCAACTGTGACTGCAGGTCATGTGACCTTGAAGAACCAAATGTTGGATTCTTTTCAGACTGAAACAGAAGAATCTGATGCTGCAACAGGAGCCGAGCTGCTGGAACAACAAACAGTGAGCCACACCGCCAAAGCGAGCCTGCGTGCCGCCTGCCACGTGGCCCGGTGGCTGCTGCGGGTCAAAGGTCAAACTGCTGCCGGCTCATGTTCCACCAGAGAGCAGCTGATCTGGAATCAGAAAACTACTTGGTGACAACATGACTCGAACTGAGTCTGAAACAAAAACGGCGATGAAGAGAGGTAGTAGGTTCAGTCTTCATCAGCAAAGTGACACACAGTCAGAGGCTTCATCACTGAGAAAGACTCTGAAGCTCCAAGCAAAAACATGTTCCTCACAGAGTCACTGAGCCAAAAACAAGTCCAAAGAAATCACCAGTACAATTAAACAAGTTTCTGAAGTTTCTCTTAATGAAGCAAAAACATCTAAAACTAATATATAACGGAACAAAACATGAAAAAAAGCTGTTACATCTATGAGGATTAAAGCTGCTTTAGTGAATCTACAGAACCGTCTGTCATTCCAACTTCCTGAATAGATTATCTGCCATAGGTATCTCTCACATTCCATTTAACTGGTTTAAGTCATATCTTACAAATAGAACTCAATTCATTCAGCTGAACACATTGACCTCCAATCCTACTCCTGTAGTATCTGGGGTTCCTCAAGGTTCTGTCCTCGGCCCTCTACTATTCATAATCTATCTGCTCCCTTTGGGTTCATTTTTTTGTAAATTCAACATCAATTTTCACTGTTATGCTGATGATACTCAGTTATATATTTCAACTGCACCATCTACAATGCTTCCACCATCCTCACTCACTGAATGCCTTGCTGAGATTAAGACCTGGTTCTCTTCCAACTTCCTGAAGGTGAACTCAGAGAAAACCAAAGTGCTACTCATGGGCACAAAATCAGCATTAGGGAAAAAAGCAAAGTTCTCAATAGCAATAGAAAATACTACAGTCACATGCCTAGATCAGATTAAGAGCCTTGGTGTAATTTTGGACAGCACCCTGTTTTACCATTCTCATATCAGTTCTGTCACTCGATCAGCTTACTACCACTTGCGAAATATAAACCGCCTACGTCCATCTCTGTCTAGTCACTCCACCGCTATTTTAGTAAACAGCTTGGTCACTTCTCGCTTAGATTATTGTAACTCACTCCTTTTTGCATAAACTTCAACTGGTTCAAAACTCTGCTGCTCGTATCATCACGAAAACACACACTTCTGATCACATCACCCCTGTTATCCAACAGTTTCATTGGATACCAATAAAATTCAGGGTTGATTACAAAATTTTACTCCTTACATATAAGGCCATTCACAACCCTGCCCCCTCATATCTCTCGCAGCTCATATAAGTTTCTACACCCTCCCGCTTGCTCAGGTCCTCAGCTACCATCAACCTGCATAATCCCCCTGCTCGTCTTGTCACCATGGGAAGTCGAGCTTTCAGCAGATCTGCCCCCCCCCTCCCCCTCAGGAATACCGCTACCCTTCACCAGTTCAAGGTTAAACTCAAAACTCACCTGTTCAAGATAGCCTGTTCCCTTTAACGGTTTTTATGTGTTTTATCTGGGTTTTTAATGTACTAGTGTTTTACTGTAACTATTTTACTTTGTTGTGTTGGTTTTACTTTTATTTCTGTACAGTGACCTTGAGTTTTTAGAAAGGTGCTTCAAATAAAATGTATTATTAATATTATTATTAGAACAAGCTAGGTGTTGAACGCAAACACGGTCATGGAACTCTCACCCCTCCCATCGGGTATCTGCCCTGAGACGCTTCTGCAGGAACCGGAAACCCGCGATGTCGGAGGAAACGAGATAGCGCTAAACACCAGTCTCTGTTTTCTAGGTCCAAACGTGTTTTGTTGTCCGTGACTTCAAATGGTGTTTTTCTTTGTGGGACTCTGGTAGTTTGTCCTAAAGTTGAAGTGGTAGCAGCCGGCTGTTTCTCCTTCTCTGATGTTATTGAGTGGAGAACCTCTCACACCAGTGGTGTTCTGTTGCTAAATACATGAGTGTGGAATGAGTGGAGGACACAGGGGAGTGCTGCGGTTCGGTGAGACCGACAACCGGATGGTCCAATAGTTGGTTTTGGTCTGAAACGTGTTATTGATGAAGGTTTTTAGGCAAATGTGAGAGAATCGCTTCATTAATTTCTTTCTCTACTGCTGCATTGTTTTAGATAAAGTTGCTCCACTGAAACTCAGCCGTCAGAGGCTTAAGAGGCGTTCCAAGGAGGCTCCCCTTAAATGTGGTGTGCCCCAGGGCTCTGTGCTTGATCCTCTACTGTTCTCTTTATATTTGCTTCCTCTGGGTGTTATTTTTAGGAAATATGGTCTGGTCTTTTATTGTTCCGTGAACGATTGTCAAGTTTATGCTACGGTTAGAGGGGTGGCGGGCATCCTACAGTGTCTGGAGGAGGTGAAAGTGTGGATGGCCTCTAATTTTTTGAGCAAGACTGAAATTGTCTTTTTTAAACCTAGTGGGTCATCGGCTGTGTCTACTCCTCTTTTGGATGAATTCTTGCCTTGTCCCAAAGATGTCGTCTCTAATCTGGGGGTCAAGGTTGACTCAGAGCTGAAATTTGATAAGCAAATAAATGGGGTGGTAAAATCCTGCTTTTTCCAGTTAAGGAAGCTGGCTAAAGTTAAGTCTGTCTTAATGAAGAGGGACATGGAAAGACTCATTCATGCTTTTATCACCTCAAGAATGGATTACTGTAATGGTCTATACGTTGGGGTGAGTCAAGGTTGTCTCTCAAGACTACAGTTGGTGCAGAATGCTGCGGCACGTTTTCCAACTGGCACCCGTAGGTGTAATGGAGGAGGCTCAGGTCCCTACAGACCAGAACCTCATGCCACAAAAACAGCTTCTTCCCATCCGCTGTCAATCTCCAGAACAACCGATGATCGGCCAGTATAGACAGAAACGCCCCGGCTACCCACATTCCTACGCGTATGATTGTTTTTATCTTTATTTTTTGCTATGTATCTACTTCTGTTTACTTGATGTAGCTTATACAAATGCTGCCTGACCTGATTATGACTTGAATGTATGTTCGCACCTTGCCACCGAAACAAATTCCTAGTAGATGAGCCTCTCACCTGCATGGCAATAAAACTGATTCTGATTCTGATCATGTCACCCCTGTGCTAGCCTCTCTTCACTGGATTCCAGTTGTTTTTAGAATTAAGTTTAAGATTCTTGTGCTGACCTATAAATCTATGAATGGGTTGGCACCTGCATACCTCTCCGACATTCTCCTGCCATATGAGCCACCACGTCTGCTGAGGTCGGCTGACCAGCAGAAGTTGGTGGTTCCGAAGACAAGGTTGAGGCGGAGAGGTGATAGGTCTTTTGCTGTGGCGGCTCTGTGCCTTTGGAATCAGCTACCGGGCAATATTAGGCAAGCCTCCTCACTTGGAGTTTTTAAAACTCTTCTTAAGTCGCGCTTCTATGCACTTGCGTTTAACACGACCTGATTGTTGTACATCTGCTCTGGTTTTTTAATTTAAAAAAACAATTTTTTTATTGTTTTTATTTTTTTAGGATATATTTTACTGTGATGTGTTTTTAATGTTTTATTGATGTTTGTTATAGTTTTTATTGTACAGCACTTTGGTCGACAGTGTTGTGTAGAAAGTGCTATAGAAATAAAATTGGATTGGAATTTGTTTCACAATATAGCTATACTATGTTAGAATGTTGTTAAGAGGTATGAAACATGTTTTAAGCTAATTTGTTTTCCAACTTTGCCATAGCAGCTTTATCCGTGTGAAACAGGTCAAAAGAGAAAACACAGAAGACAGGCAGGATGTTGGTTGTTGATTTTAAAGGAAAAGTTCGCTTTTTTAGACATTAAGTTTTATGTCTTCCTTCATCCACCCAGTGCTCTGTAAACTTTGACCCATTTCACACACACCCCTGCTCAGAGATTTTCAGGGGAGAAGTGATTCATAAACGTAGTTCTGGCTAGTTTCGGGGTGATGAATCTGCGGCGTTTAGCCTCACAAAAGGATTAGCCTCTGAAAGCATGGCTAATTTGCATCTCACAAACAAAGAGAAAAAATTTACAACGTCACATTACAACGGGACTACTTTTTGTCATTCGTATCCCTGCGCCGCTCCCCGCAGCGATAGAACAGCTGCTAATCCTAGCTGTATGAGTGAAACAACAACTTCTAAATTCACTTAAAAGTAGTTTTTCTTAAATATATCGAGCCATGGTGCGTACCTGCAGGTTCCCGGGTTGTAACAATAAGGATGTTACAGGATCACCTTTTCGGTTTCACACTTTTCCTAAGAACGTTTCTCTAAGGCATCATGGCTTTTAGCAATCGGCTACTCCAAGGATACTCGGCTGGAACGAGTCAAAACCTTTCGTTTGTGCAGTGCACACTTCAAAGAGGATGATTACATCAGGAAAAAGTTCGGGAAAAGTGAAAGACTGTTTTTGAAGAGTTCGGCCGTACCAGAAATCTGGGTAAGTTTTGTTTTTAAAAAATTATTTATTCCGCTATGTCCACCGTATTCATGCAATCATCTTCGCATTTTAGCGCATTATTTATGCAATCATCTTTCAATTCAACCCCCAGTGAGTCGTAGCGGATGGCTGCTCATACTGAGCCAGGATCCTCTGGAGGTTTCTTCCTGTTAAAAGGGAGTTTTCCTTCCCACTGTCGCTAAATGCTTGCTTAGTATGAGGATTGTACCAACACAATGACACTAGTCAGTGTCTTGATGCAATCTGCTGGGTCCCTTATATAGGAAACTTTTTTACTGATTGGCTTATGAACTGAACTGTATTGAAATGTTTACTTTGTGAAGTGCCTTGAGACGACTCTTGTCGTGATTTGGCGCTATATAAATAAACTGAATTGAATTGAATTGAATCTTCACATTTTAGCGCATTATTTATGCAATCATCTTTACACCGATGGTTGATCATAGACTGCAGTAGCTTTGTCAACAATCTGTGTTGATGTGTGTGTTTTGTGTAGCAAATGCAGTTCTTCATCCGTATACTCTGGCTCATAAAGATATCCTAGTAGTAAAATAAGTTTCTTCTTCATCTGATATAGTGTTAAAATGAAATTCGTCATCAGATGAGACGGAGTCTGACATGTTTTCGGCATTCGGCAGTGAAACAGCTGACATACGAAGCGCTGTTTAATATCCGCGGTGAGTGGCGCAGGGATACGAATGACAAAAACTAGTCCCGTTGTAATGTGACGTTGTAAATTTTTTCTCTTTGTTTGTGAGATGCAAATTAGCCATGCTTTCAGAGGCTAATCCTTTTGTGAGGCTAAACGGCGCAGATAAAGCGCCCCCGAAACTAGCCAGAACTACCTTTCTGAATCACTTCTCCCCTGAAAATCTCTGAGCAGGGGTGTGTGTGTGAAATGGGTCAAAGTTTACAGAGCACTGGGTGGGTGAAGGAAGACATAAAACTTAATGTCTAAAAAAGCGAACTTTTCCTTTAACCAGTTCAATTTATGTCTGGGATTGTCTTGTTTTATTCCTACATGTCAATAAATACCTCTGAACTAACCTGACCAGATTGGGGGATTGGTAAAAACCCTGATGGACAGAAGGATTTTCAGGACCAGGACTGGGAGCAGCTGATCCAAGGAATTAAGTTCTGAGGGGTTTTGCGTCCCCCTGCAGCTCAGAGCCTTCGTTGGGCTGAAGCTATTGTCTCAGGCTGAAACGTGAGGTGGCGTGAAGGATGCGGCGGGAACCAGATCCCAGCTCGCCCAATGTGGGACACAGACTACGTAGTGTGGGACAACGTGGAATTCCACTGCAACAGGATAAAGTAAAAGAACTTCTATTCTGCCTTTTATCTCTAACATCACTGTTAACCCTTCATAGGGCAAGCGTCTATATTTAGACACTTCCACTCACATCATAAATGATGTCGGTGTGCCTTTTCACGGACTCTTAGAATTACAAGATTTCACCCAACCAATCATCAGAGATCAAGCTAGTCACAGTTAGCACCATGGTGCTGTTCGACCAATCAGCGCGGGGCTACGATACAAATATGGGTGTGTCTGAAAAACCAGAAAACTGCCTTCCTGGAGCTCGTCTCCTCTCATGTTTACAGTCGGATCTCTAAAACTAACAATGCTAGGTTTATGAAACGCTCACATCACAAGGTTGACTAGTGGTGCTAAATAAGGATATATGTGTTGTAAATGTTAAACTCAATGAAGCTGGTGAAATCAGAGCATGAAAATTAAAGCTGCCATATTTGATCATACGCCCTGAACAAGTAAAATAAATTATGTTTATTTTTAGGTAAAATCTGTTGTTTTTTAGACATAATCTTCATGATCATGGTTACAGTAATAATAACAATTATAATATTGAATATATTTTTCAGTTTTAAACTAAGATTTCTATAAAAACCAGAGGGGGGCAGTTATTGTGCCAGCGAGTCTCACCATCAGTGATGATGATGAAGAGGACGAAGATGACACTGAGGCAGATCCTCAAATACATAATATTCTAAAATATTCTAATAATCTATATTTGATCAAAAATGTCATTTAATGTTCTATAACTTCCAAAAATATTCCACAGTAATCTGTTTTTATAAAAGTGTACTGTATTGTTTAATAATTGTGATATATTCAGTATTATTCTGTATTATTAGCTAGATTATTCTAAAGTGTCTTATTATTATCTATGTTATTAAAAAATAATGTTTATTTCACTTGTTGATGTTTTTTATTTTGGGATTTCTTTTACCAGAACAGGACCAGCGTCCAGATTTGATTACTTTGTTTTCTGCATGAAAATAAATATTTTAATAATATTAACAGAAGAATAATTTTGTTATATACAACAATAAATTCCTGCTGGACTGTGTGTGATTCTCCCGGAGGATGTCAAAAGGTCATGCTGCCTTAAAGAGCCCTCTGCTAGCAGGAAACTGTAGCTCTGCATAAACAACAGACCTAAGCAGAGTGGCCCAGGCTGTAATTCACTGAGCCACCTGATGGTGGCAGCCCTGAGACAACTGCACACTAAAGTCAGGAAAGGTCATAAAAATGTTTTAGAGTAAATGTTTGTCAGTATGAGAAGTAAACTGATTTATTCAGTCACTAAAAAGAATCTGGAAAGAACAGTTAAGAACTTTGGTAACACTTTACAATAAGGGTCCCTTTATTAACGTTACTTAGTGCATTATTAAGCATTAATAAACTATTAAATAAAGTATTAACAACTGCTTAACAATATGCATTAGTAAGCAGACACCCTTCGGCCCTTTTTCCTAACCTTAAGGAGTTAATAGTTAACAATAACTTTAATAAAGAGACCTTTGTTTATTAATGCTTAATAATGCACTAAGTAATGTTAATAAAGGGACCCTTATTGTAAAGTGTTAGGCTCCCCCAAAATGGTGATAGGCTTCCCCAGAAGCCCTCAACTGACACACCCAATAGGAGCCTGATAAATGATCCACCCCACCCCCTCTTTCCGTCCCACTCTTATGGCGTTGTAATGAAGGTGATTGGACAGATGAATGACCCCGCCCTCAACCCTCACCTTGGGAACCATAAGTGTTCCATGTTTGAGTATAATGAGCAGAACTTCCTGTAGTCATAGGCAGCCTGAGGCTCCTCCCCTTCTGGTCGCCTCATGCGTCCCTGAACGGAGTTATAAAAGCTATTTTCTGGTCCGCTTTGCCTCACGCCCTGAATCACGCACATGCTGTACTTCAGTTTAAATAAAAAATATCTTTGTGTGTTTTGACTATGTCTGTCATGTACTTAGAGATTTTTAGCTTTTAAAATGTGGTACTTAAAAAGATAAATCAGACATGACATATATGATGTTGCAGCAGAACCTCTTCTCCCCCAGAGTAGCTGCTACTGACCACATGACCAGATTTAAACTGGTTTTCTCCACCTTTAATGCTCCTTCTGTCGTTCTGGAAGAAGGATGTGAAGCTCACCAAAACTCACAGACATTTTATTTCTCCTTGTCTGGTTCGATGGCGTCTACGTGTTTTCACACAATACCTAAAATTACTTTTGCCACCTGTTGAAAATAAGCGCTTTCTTGGCATCAAAATATGTCTTTAAAATTCACGAACATCACGTGTGAAATCCATGCAGTGATGCGGGCGTTGTACCGGTCTGTCGTGGTGAAGCTGAGCCGGAAGGCAAAGCTCTCAATTTACCGGTCGATCTACGTTCCTACCCTCACCTATGGTCACGAGCTTTGGGTAGTGACCAAAAGAACGAGATCGCAGATACAAGCGGCTGAAATGCGTTTTCTCCACAGGGTGTCTGGGCTCTCCCTTAGAGGTCATCAGGGAGGGGCTCGGAGTAGAGCCGCTGCTCCTCCACATTGAGAGGAGCCATTTGAGGTGGCTCAGGCATCTGGTCAGGATGCCTCCTGGATGCCTCCCTGGTGAGGTTTTCTGGGCACGTCCAACTGGGAGGAGACCTAAAGGAAGACCCAGGACACGCCTTGGGATTCCCCCAGAGGAGCTGGCCCAAGTGGCTGGGGAGAGGGAAGTCTGAGCCTCTCTGCTTAGGCTGCTGCCCCCGTGACCCAACCCCGGATAAGTGGAAGAGAATAGATAGACGGATGGATGAAATCCATGGCACATATTAAACGGGATCAGAAAATAACATTTATCTCTCCATAGACTGTCATTCATTTTGGGCAGGAGACCCATGGATTGGAAGTGGATGGGTGTGACTTAGGGTCCCTAACAGGATTTTTCAGTCACTAACAAGCATTTGTCCAAACAAGAGTCTCCTATGTGCTCAGCATGGGTATGTTTTGGCCATATCACACATTTCATGTCATTTTCACACAATATGCAGTCAACTAATTTCTACATATATCTACCACCAAATGTTAACACACAACACTCCACAATTAAAACAACAATATTCCTAAACTTAGCTACAGCATGAAGCCGTTACTTCTACAATGATGTCAGCTCAAAAATGAGCTGATAATTAACAATACAAATAACTGCAGGGTAAAATGGGTCAACCACAGGTGACTGTGTCAAGAATTGGTGGAGTTGTTGTGGACCCAAAACGCAGTGAGGTGTTGAGATATCCAGGAGGCAGCCAGGTAGGTTCAAGATGCAGGTGCAAGAACAGGAGGACAAAAACATGAGGATGCAAACACAAGGAACCAACAAGGAGAGGAGGACTGAGCTGAGCTTAAATAGACAGGGGAGTGAATACGACAATGGAGCAGGTGTGATGATTACTGATGATGATGGCCTACAGGTGTGACTAGTTAACTGAGGGATGGGAGGCAATACAAAAACACAAGAGGACTGAACCAGATAACACATAAGAAGACACAAACAAGGACAAAAGTAAAACATAACCACAACTGAACTAGAAAGGCTGGGAGAGATAAACTAAACCAGGAACAGAATAAAATAAGAAATATATGAAAAGGGAAAAACGATGGACTGGAGCAGAGGAGTGGCTAGAAGTGACAGCAGCTAGGAATGAATGAGTACAGAATGAATGGATGAATCAAAAGGGACAGGAAACACAAGGAGACCTGGGAGGACAAGGACAGGACAGACTGGACGTCAGAGGCAGGTGCTGAAGGTGGATTGTCTTGAATGACATCAGATGTGATGTTCACAAAAACATTTTTAATTTTCCCCCTTCATCTGAGTTTTTATGCTGTTTTGGTGTGTCTGCTCAGTGTATTCTGTGTGTTGGTTTATGTATGTTTCATGAATAGTTTGTTCTCTATAAGTAACTACAGTAATAAAGTAAAACTTTATTACAATAAGGGTCTCTTTATTAACGTTCCCATTATTGTTAGTATCCTTCAGGTTAGGGCAAATGGTGGGGGGGGGGGGGGTCTGCTTTGTAATGCATTACTTAATATTAATATTAAGCAGTTGTTAATACTTTATTTAATACTTTATTAATGCTTAATAATGCACTAGGTAACGTTAATAGAAGGACTCTTATTGTAAAGTGTTACCAAAACTGGTATACAGCCAAAAAAACTGTTTTGATTTTTCCTGGAAAGGATCAGAATGTAAACATTAGGCAAGGCAAGGCAGCTTTATTTGTATAGCACATTTCAAACATGGAGGCAATTCAATGTGCTTTACAGAGCAGGAGCAACAAAAGCATTAATCAAAATACACAAAGAAATAATTCAGACAATTAGATAAAAGACATAGTCAAAAAAGTTTAGCAGTAAACAGTGCGGAAGGAGCAGCATAAGAAACATTCAATCATAGGCTAATGAATACATGAAGGCTTTTAATTTTAATTCAAAAGTTTCTAGAGTTGAGGCCTGTTTGAGGTCATAAGGAAGCTGATTCCATCTATGAGCAGCATAGTGACTAAAAGCAGCTTCACCCAGTCTGGTTCTGACCCGAGGTTCTACCAGCTGACTGCTGTCTAGGGATCTGAGTGCTCTGCTAGGTGTATATACAGGAAGGAGATCCAACATGTACTTAGGCCCCATACCATTGAGTGATTTATAGACTAGTAGAAGCACTTTAAAATCGATTCTGTAGTTTACTGGTAACCAGTGCAGAGTTTTTAGAAGGGGGGTGATGTGCTCAGTTCTCTTAGTTCTCGTTAGGACCCTAGCAGCAGCATTCTGAATAAGCTGCAGTTGTTTTACGGCTGTTTTGGGAAGAGCAGTCAGGAGACCATTGCAATAATCTAGTCTGCTGGAGATGAACGCATGAATGAGTTTCTCTAGGTCTTGTTTCGACATGAGACCTCTGAGTCTTGCTAATTGATGGAGATGATAAAACGCTGATCTGGTTATAGCCTTTATGTGACCAGTGAAGCTCAGGTCTGAGTCAATGGTAACACCAAGGTTTCTAACCTGAGTCTTAGTCTTTATTCCTCTGGAGCCAAGTTGAGCAATAACTTCCATCCTCGGTTTTTTACTCCCAAAGACAATAACTTCTGTCTTGTCTTTGTTTAACTGAAGGAAACTTGACTTCATCCAGTCATTGACTTGCTCTAGGCACTGACAGAGTGAGTCTAGGCGACCGGATTCATTAGGTGATAGAGCTAGATAGATCTGGGTGTCATCTGCATAACTATGATAGGCAATGTTGTTGTTGTATATGATCTGACCCAGGGGGAGCATGTAGAGGTTGAAGAGCAGTGGCCCAAGAATGGAGCCTTGGGGGACACCACATGTCATAGTGATCTGCTTTGATCTATGTTCACCAATAGAAACAACATAACCCCTGTCAGCAAGGTATGATTGGAACCAACTAAGGACTAAGGACATTAGATGTTCCAGCCATGAACTACAGAGTAACCCTAACCCATGTAACTATATGACGTTTTTGGAAGACCAGCACTTGCCAGTATTCTAAAACCTGCCGCACACTGATGTGTTATTGTATGAATAATTTCCTTTTGAATCAGATTTCCATTAAGAGAGAAAGGTGTTTTATTTTGTGAGGAAGAATTTGGCCGTTTGGGTTTAGTAAGTGTTTTTCTGCGTTAAGTGTTTGGAAAAAGTGTCTGAAGTATGGGTAAGTGCTTTTTAGCGATCGGAAAATAATGTAAAGCAGAAAAAGGAGGCGGGGCTTAAGCAGGCAATGTGACCTACCTCCACTTGCACAGGAAGGTACAAACAGGCAGCAGCTGAGCAGCAGCAGAGTGGCGCCAGTTCTGACCGCCAGAGGTGCCTTGCTGCCTCTGAGCACCAACATGGCAGCTGTAGGAGGATGGTGATCTGAAACAAAAGAAGGAAGTGGTGAGTTTCAGTTGCTCAGACTCAACCAGAACCAGAACCAGAACCAAGCAGACCAGTACCAGGTATGACTAAGATAACTGAGAACCTCTGGTCTGGGATCAGATTCAGAACCAGATCTCTGCTGTTAACAAAAGCTAATCCCTTTTATAGAAGTAGAACTAAAACCAGACAGGAAACTGTTACCAGGGATCTTTTCACAATAAAGGCCCAGATGAATTCCCGGTGGACTCAGTGAGTCCTGCAGAACCAGCCCAAACCATCAGCCCTCCACCGCCGTGCTGACAGCTGGGATCAACTGTTTGTTCCTGCTGGTTTCTGTCAGACCTGAGGTGGGTTCTTGTCCTTGCAGGAACTTGCTGTGACTCAGAGCTTTTTAAAGATGTCTCTGCAGGTATGTGGTGTCGCTGAAATGTGTGTGAAGTTGAGACGAGGCTGGTGTGTGTTCTCACATCAAACGAGTGTGAAACTCGACCTGCTGACAGTCGGTGACTCCTTCAGCTCCCACCAGCCAGAGGCTGATGGGGTTCTGGTCCCTACGGCTCCATCTTTAAGCCTTCAAACCAGAGAGAGAGCTGATAACAGCAGAGGTTCACCAGACTCAAACCTCTATGAGCTCACAGACCAGAAAGGCAGAGAGCTGATTTATGATGGTCAGAAATAAAATGAGTTCTATTGTTGATAAAAGCAGCGGCATTGAAACCTTCTTCCCTTCAGCTCTGCTAAACTGTGCAAAAGTTTGCCTCCTCCCCTGCACTGTAAACACTGACCCGTGCTTCACACTGGAAGCGTCAGCGGTGTGGAACGGCAGCAGAACATCGCAGCTTCAAATAGAATCCATTATAGTCTGTGGGTGATTCAAACCAGCTGCGACGCAGCAATTTTTAGGTGCGTCCCAGAAGCGGCACGCCACGCCGCTAACAATAGTATAGAGATGCACCGATACCACTTTTGTCCAAACCGATACGATACCGATGCTTGGATCTGAGTACTCGCCGATACCGATTACCGATACTTCTACCACACAAAAAAATTGCTGCTTTCAACAGGAAAAGACGGTGAGTTAGATAAAAAATAAAATATATTAATAGAGATCACCTAACTAAAATATTAGGTGAAAAATAACCATTTTCTGTGAAATCATTGCACAGTT
Organism: Aphyosemion australe; assembly: GCA_006937985.1. Taxonomy (NCBI): domain Eukaryota; kingdom Metazoa; phylum Chordata; class Actinopteri; order Cyprinodontiformes; family Nothobranchiidae; genus Aphyosemion; species Aphyosemion australe. The sequence continues at coordinate 68,360 of SSNS01000207.1, read as the reverse complement.
TTCTACAAACAAAATGAACTAATTGGCTCTGTCTCCAGCTTTCATGAACATAACATTTATGAACCTATCGCAGTGTCCACATTTAAATAATAATAAAAAAACTAGTCAGCATGTAATAGTGTGGACTCTGAACTAAGCTTTTTTGGGAAACATGAGCAGCAGGTTCTTTTTTCGTTTTTTAAACACATCTGCAGTGGTCTCTACTATGAATGCCTAACCCGAACAACAGGATTTAGAGTCTTACTTCCTGATATGTGGACATCTCTCCTCTGATTGGCTAACAGCAACACGACTCTACCACTGACTCTGTTTGCTCTGCAACGTTGATGTTTTATCTCCACAAATAACACAAGCCTGGAGGAGTTCTGCTGTGTGGTGGAGTTGCTAATGCTAACGGTTACTGGGCCTTTCCACCGGACGTGTAAGCATTGCAGAATGTCCACAAAACGTGGTATTCAGAAATTAGCCAACGTTATAGTGGATGGGTACGTTTCCACCTAAGCATAGCGTTTTGGATGTGTCCCAGAAGCATATGGACACAATTCGAGTCTATTTTTATGCAAAAATCTTTCAGAACACATCAAATTCCGCAGTTCAGATTGGGCCAGACAGGAACTCAAACACGAAAGCAGTGTAAAATATCCGGAAACTCAAAATAAAAGTCATGTGCAGATTTCCAGTTGCTTAACTAGTAAAAACATACATCATTTCCTGTGAAACCTCCATAGCCGAGGTAAACAGAACAGAAAATATACCACAGACCTTTTTGGATACATTCAACCATTTTTTTCCCTTGCTTGTTATCGGATGAACTCATGAAATCACGCGTGACGTTACATTGTCCACAAAAGGCTTGGGGTTATGAACCCAGAAACAGTAGGTGGCAGGCCTACAGAACATTTCTGTATTATTTTTATTCTTCATTTTTTATGTTGACATAAATAGTATTTAGAATCCTGGTCCCAGTCTGCCCTTGATTAAAGGTCACTGAGGGTAAAGGTCATCGAAGTCAAGTGACTTTGACCTACAAAGGTGACGATGTGATCCAACGGTGTGTATGGACCCGTCCAAGGGGCAATCTCTGGCTATCAAACATGGAAGTGACAAAAACTGCAGTTCCCCCCTCATGCACTAAATGGTAAGTGTTTGTATAGCGCCTTCTTAGGGTTCTACAACCCCCCAAGATGCTTCGCAACACAACCAGTCATCCATCCATTCACACGCTGGTGATGATGAGCTACATCATAGCCACAGCTGCCCTGGGACACACCGACAGAGGCGAGGCCTGCTGTACACTGGCGCCACCGGTCCCTCCGACCACTAGGGGCTGGATCCAGAAAGGAACAAGTTCTCATTGACTCCCATGATAAAAGTCAACTTTACAGCAGAAATAAACATGTTTACAGCCTGGTTCAAAAAACATTTTAGGTTTAAGTAGTTGGGGTGATTTTTTTTTGCATCTCCTCTGTTTAGATGTAATTAAAGCTTGAAATTAGGAATACTTAGGGGCGTGTCCTTTTGATTGACAGGTAGCAGATGAGCCACCAGTGCTAGCAGCTTGTTCCAGGGAAGGCCTCAGTTTTTTGGCTAAAAGCGCCCGCCAACCTTTGTTAGCTTTGGTTAGCTCAGTAGGCTACATCGTCTCGGAGTTTGCTGGGTGGGAAACATCTGCCCCCACCCTCACAGCCCAGCTCTCAGCTCCATTTTTGTATTTTACAGGAGTGACAAGATGCATGATACAGCCAAGATGGCGGTGGTGGGAACCGCCCACTGGGCTTCAGTTCAGCTCTTCAGAAACGGCTTTGTCCATTATTTAAACAGTCAATGGTCCCGTCACACCAGGGGCTCAGCGACTGTTTTCACCTGCACTATTAGAACGGGATTTGAAAAATGCGTAAGTGACTTTCTATTCAAACTTTTTCAGTTATAAAGAAAACCTGAGGGCAGCAGAGGGCGACACTGTCCTCTGCTGCCCGCGGATAAATGGAGAAGGAAGTGACGCTGCCAACCGCAACGTAGCTCTGATGAAGATCGCAGTTTGCCATTGAAACGTCAGCAAGAAAAAGGAAAATATGTAGTTTTTAAGGCATCCCACTATGTCCATATATACGTCTTCCTGGGGAACTAATTGTGTTATAAATCAAACTATAAACTAAAACTCTGCCCCAGCAGACTGGGCACCAGTTGGCATGCAGGTTTCCTTGAACTGGCCTGTTCCAGTGGGAATTATCCAACACGAGGGTTATTTGTTTGATACAATCAGAAAAATATGTCATTTCCTGCCTAAAGCCTATTTGGGTTAAATAAATGTTTTTATTTAATGTTCTGCTTAGATCTGGAATATCTCAGCAATCATTGATTGCCATAATACAGCTGTTTTGGATGGTATCAATAATTATTGCCATCTTCCTCGTTGCTTCCATCTGACCACTTCTTTTATTGATTTTGTTAACCGTGATCGCTCCACCACTGCCGTGCCACTGAAAGGCAATAACACTTATAATATGCAGGGTATTCGTGCTTTGCTTTTGCATTTATGGCAGGAAGTGGGTGTGTAGGAGGATATGATCCATAAACACCTGGGAACATTTCTAGGAAGAGCAGGTTTTAAAAAGCAGGAATTGCATGCAGCTGTGCGTGAACTGCGTTTTATACGTCAACAATTTGGTTTGAGTATTATTTTTTTTGCTGACCCTAAATAGGGTTGTAGTGAGGATGCTACACAAAGTTTTACAAGTGAGGCCCCTGGCCTCCTCATCATCAGTAAGGTCTCAGTGGTAGACAGGAACAAACAGGAAGTAGTTTAAGATGGGAAAGAAACATGATAAGATCATCCAGGAACATCAATCAATCACTGATCAGTACAGAGCACAAATGCCTTTGGTCATGTGACCTACCTATACTTCTTGCCTTCAGACCCTGCTCGACTCCCTGGTTCTCGCACCCTCAGCTGGTTTCTACGAAGATTGGCGTTCAGGTCACTGTGCCCCCCCCAGCGGACTGTCAGGCAGGAGACAAGGAGAAGGATCAGTTTTCCAGAGATTCCAGAGAAGAGAACAACCTCCACTCAGACAGGAAACGACATGCCGGGATTACTGAAATTGTGTGGGACACATACCATAGTGTGCACACGCATACTCACACACATACACACACACACACACACACACGCACGCACGCACGCACACACACACACACACACACACACACACCCCTCATTCTGTTTCTGTAGCAAACATACTGTAATAAAAGGTGTGTGTCTGTGTGTAAAGAGAGAGAGGAAAAGCAACAGGTGGTTTGCTACACTTGAGCTGGAAGCAGCTTTGGTTCAAGCTCGGCTCTTTGACTTTGGCTGTATCAGAACCAGCAGGTCTGACACGGTTTGCTGCTGCAGGCCGAACCCAGCTGGACTTGGTATCAGCTGCAACCTTTGACCCAAAGGTCCATGATGGTTCCGGTTAGTCTGAAGGTCTAGGATGAAGGTTCTGTACTGTGGAAGTGTTCACTTTTTAAATAAATCATCTCAAACTGAGTTCTACGCTGCTAGGTGGTTCTGATTGCATCATCATGATCAAAACTCAAGATCAGAGGTCACGCACCTTCCCACTGCGCCTACTTTGCGTTTCCACTGGGCTGGACCAATCAGAGAGCTGCTGTTTGTCCTGTGGAGAACCGAATCATAATCAGAGGAAGCTTCTGACAGACAGGTTCCATCTCCTCCTGGTGGTATCAGAATTCCTGTGGAGATGGATCACTGAATGAAGCCCAGAGCGGATGGAGGAAACCCTTTGAAGGTGTTTGGAGGGTCAGAGTTCTGAAACAGGAGAACCAGTCTGGGAATAAACTAGCAGCGACTGGAGCCAGTCCCTTCATAAACACTGGCTCACTCCAGAACTATGATGACATCATCTCTTGGAGGCCATGGTGCTGAAAACGACTCAACCAGGTGAAGCATCACCTGTGACTGGTTCTGGTTTTGTTTTTCATGACCCGATTCAGCCAGAAACGACCCAAAAGCCTGCTGGTCTGTCTCTTAAATTCATCCAGAACCAACCCACCAGACAGCAGGACACGGCATATTTAAACCAACAGAGATTTCTTCCAGAACCACCTGGTGGACAGAGCCTTGTGAACAGGGTCAGAACCCGGTCTTGACCCAGTCATGAATGTCTGGTCTGACATCATGTGTAAACATGAGTTACAGCTCTGCAGGAAAGATGATCTCTAGACATTTCTGTCCTCCTCAGATGGGCCGACTCGATTTGCTACTGACACTTTTACACGAATACGTCACACTGACCTCACAGACCACCTTAAAGACCTCAGACCTCCTCCCAGACCACCTTAAAGACCTCAGACCTCCTCACAGACCACCTTAAAAACATAAGACCTCCTCCCAGACCACCTTAAAGACCTCAGACCTCCTCACAGACCACCTTAAAAACTTCAGACCTCCTCACAAACCACCTTAAAGACCTAAGACCTCCTCACAGACCACCTTAAAAACTTAAGACCTCCTCACAGAACACCTTAAATAACTCAGACCTCCTCACAGACCACCTTAAAGACCTCAGACCTTCTCACAGACCACCTTAAAAACTTAAGACCTCCTCATAGAACACCTTAAATAACTCAGACCTCCTCACAGACCACCTTAAAGACCTCAGACCTTCTCACAGACCACCTTAAAAACTTAAGACCTCCTCATAGAACACCTTAAATAACTCAGACCTCCTCACAAACCACCTTAAAGACCTAAGACCTCCTCACAGACCACCTTAAAGACCTCAGACCTTCTGACAGACCACCTTAAAGACTTAAGACCTCCTCAGAGATTACCTTAAAGACCTCAGAACTCCTCACAGACATCAGGGCTTTCCATGGATCTCCTCATGGACCTTAAACCTCCACACAGACTCCAGAACTCCTTGGAGAACCCAGATTCACGAAAGACTACAGGATTACTCACAGACTTGAGACATTCCCATATGTCTCTCCACAGACCTCACCTTTCTTCAGAAACCTCAGGCCACTTCACAGACCTCCTAAAATACCCCAGACTTCCTGACAGTTCCTAAACCTTCAGAAGGGAAGGCATACACATTGAAAGGAGTGAAATAAGCTTTTTCTATTAAACATGAAAAAAGCAAAAACTGTAGAGGTTTACACTGTTCTGCCTCAACTCTTCTCCACAGGTGGTTTCACAACAAGTCACACCTTAGAACATGTAATCTAAAGTTTTCACATTTTGGCATCATTAAAAAGATTTAACTGAGGGTTAAAGTGACTCTCTTGATGGGCGAGTCAGTAACTCACCTGATTTAGGGTCTGATGTTCTACAATAACATACATGGTCTGAGTTCCCAGAGCATGATCAGAACTGGAGAAGCTGTTTAAATGAAAACAACAATATTCCAGTAGCTTCTGTCAGTCAATTATCAGAGCCACTTATTCCTCATCATGATAACAGGGAGCTGGTGTCCAGAGTACCTGGAGACAGCTCAGACATGCGTGGGGAGAAGGTGCTAACTCCGCACAGAAAGAGCATGTTCCTGCAGGTTTGGACCATGTGACTTCCTTGCTGCAATGCAACAGAGCTAGAAACTACGCCACCACGCAGCCCTTCTATTACCCTGCTGTTCTGTAACGAGTCACATGATTAATAATCCAACACAAACGGGAGGTCAAGTAGAAAGTAAACTGAAAACGAACCGTTGGTTTCAGAAGCCCAGAGCTTGGTTCTGATCTGATTCAGACATATCTGCATTTCCACTATAGGTGATCATTTCTGGCAGCGGGGGTGATGCTGGCTCGGTCCTCTCAGCCTCTGGGTCTCCATACAAAATCAGCCCTTTCAGGACTTTGTTACGGTGTCAGCAGATCGACCACTGAGTGATGTCACTGATCAGCACCAAAAAGCATACGTGGACATTAATAACATTTAAGTGTTATTCTGTCAACGTAAGCTGTAATCAAATCCATTCAGGGGACGGGGAAAGCAGCCGTGTCACTTAAAAAGTGGCGTTGAATGACCAGAAGAAGCGTTGTTTTTACGGGGCCCTGTAGGAGACCACAAAGTGACGTAAATTACGGCGTTGGAGGGAATTTCGCAGCATTCTTTGGCTTTGGGAGACTAGAAATGGCGATTTTAAAGCGGCATCGGCACTTCTCATTTTCCTTCCATTCCACCTCACCAGCAACTCTTGTTTTACAAATGCAGGTTGTTTGGCGACGTCTGCTGATATAATTTCCAACTGCGTTACAACCAGTCATCATGAGGTAATCTCAAGTCTACTGGGCCAGTCTGAGTACCTACCCCAGTTCAGGTACTTGGTTGGTCCCTGAAATGGCCCAGAAAATGATGCTTTTGGTCCAGCCTGGTGAAATGGAGACACAGGCATGCCATAAAGGTAGGGCTGGGCAGTAAACCCAAAATCTACCGTTACCAAAATTTATGACTCTTACTGACGTCATTTGTCCCATGTCGGTATGTCCGGTATTTAAAAAAATGAAAAGATGTGAAATAGGTTGCTGATGTCCATGTCTCTTTAAGAAGCTGTGACAAAGACCAGTGGAGAACATGGAGTCACTTGACCCCAGCCCATCCAGTCTGTAACAAGAAAGGAAAAACGAGGAAATGGGGAATGATTCAAATATGGAAGCAGCGGGCTGTTTGCAGCTCGTCGCTCTGTGTCACTTGCTACTCGCAGCTACCCGCTGCTGCCCGGGCCGTGGCGCTTGGAGGGAAGCAGCGGGTAGCTGTAGATTTGGTCGACAAGAAGCTTGTTCCCAAAAAAATGTTTCATCAGTCATTTGTCAACACGATGGATTCAGGTAGGACCATGTGATCAAAACAAAAGACAGTAGCAACAGGTGACACATCCTCCACCTTCAGTACAACCAGACTTTATAGAAAACCTGACAACTCAAATGTGACAATATCCACATGATGCAGCTCTTTGGAATATCCAGATTTAGAATAGAAGAGATTGTATCTGAAATACTTGAAGGATAATTTAGTTTATTTACTTTTATAATTGTTCTGTTGTGATTGGTTTTCCAGTCAACCTTAACAACTAAAAGTGCTTAGTACTCAGTTTTGCTGTTTTTATAGGCAGCAATTAAAAATAACTACAATGAACAGATCTGAGGGAATAAAACTGGCTGTCAGACAATTATGCTGCCACACCCCCACCTAGTGGACAACATTTGTTTTTGCATTAACGGTAGTTATCGTCCGTTTATCGTTAACGAGGCAAACTCCTCAATATACCGTGATTTTGATTTGAGGCCATACCGCCCAGCCCTACATGAAGGTCCAGTAACATTACTGGGATGTTCTGGTGGTGGAAATGGGTCTGGATTAAAAACAGAGGTCTAAAAAAAAAGAAAAAATCTCATTGGTCACTGAAACGACTTCAAATGGACACAAATATATGTACATGATTTAACTGAAAATCAACAACCCTAAATCAGATGTTCATTTAATTTCAGTCTAAATCATTTACAAACGTGTTCACATTGTGAATCGTGTAATCAGCATCCTTCAGCGTCTTCAGTCTGGTCATCAGTTAGCCTGCCTGTAAGACTGTAAGGTAGTCACAGTGCTGTCTGGTATCAGGGTGAGTACTACACTGAACATGGAACACAGAAAGCAGAGGACAGCATTGTCTCAGGAGTTTAGCTACACCTATTACTGACCAGTATGTTAAAGGGTAAGACTAGAAGACCATCTCTGAATAGCTTGATGTTCCTGGGACAGCTGAAGCTGTTTGCCCATGACAAGTCTCTGAAACTGTTGGATGTTTCTCAAAACTAAGCCACTCCCACTTTATTTCATCACTGAATTGTCATCATCATCCTTCATTTGTATGGCACCTTCAGTAACCAAAAGGCGCCCAAGTTGCTGAACATAGCATAAAGTAATAAGCACAGCAGATAAAAGACATTCAGTAGAAACTTGTAAAAGTTGCTAAAAGAAGAGAGAAAATTTAAAAGCACATGACCAGAAAATAGGAAACGAAACCAACTAAAACATCAAAATAAAAACCAAACAAAACCTGTTACCAGATCTGAAGTCAGTCGTCGTAAGACTAAAGGTCCAGTTTGAACAGCACACACACACACACACGCACGCACGGACACACACACACACACACACACACACACACACACACACACACACACACACACACACACACACACAATAGACACAACGCATACACACATAGAATACAAAAACACACACATCGTACCTTCTGCTGACTCGTTCCTTCATGCTGCTGTTAAAACTCCTGATTCTTCAGCTGATGGCTGTTTTGAGAACTCAGTTCTTACAAACAAACAAACACACACACACACACAAACATTTAAATACACACAGGAGCACAGAGGCATAGCCATGGGTTCACATGCTGCTCCTCTCACGGTGAGTTTGAATCTGATGTGACTGACGAGGAGCTGCAGCCCCCCCTAGTCAGGAAACACTCCCCCTTCTGCAGGGTACGACCCCGAGACACACACACACACACACACACACACACACACGCACACACACACACACACGCACGCACACACACACACACACAGTGGGAGGAGCTGGGCAGTGTGCTGTCAGAACAGTTCGGTCTCAGGTGGAAAAAGTGTTGATTGGACTCATAAACACGTTCACTAAAGATGAAGGAGCTCCTCGATCTGTCTGATTCTGAGACACAGACACACCATCCGGTCAGAATCAGAACCCAGAGACCAGAACCTCAGAACCATGAGGAACATCAAAACATAAATATCATGTTCTATACTGCTCCAGAGCTGCTCCTGTTTGTTCTGACATCTCGCCTGCGGGAGGTGTTTTTGTCCTCTCTCGCGTGATTCGAACCTCCTCCTCCTCCTGATCTGATCTGCTGTGCTTCAGGAGCTCCGTCTCCTTCCCGTCTGTGGTTGTTAAAGCGCTGCTGTTACTGATTCATATCTGCCTACAGAGCTGCCTCTTGGCCCAGCGGGCCACACAGGCCTGGACTCGTTCCGCTTGGAACGAGGTGGTGCTTTTAAATGTTTTTCAAAAGCTCAGAGACAATTAATCCTGACAGACGACCTGATCTACAGATCCCTGTAAATTCTAAATCTAGTAAAGTGTCCAGAGCAGAACCAGAACATGTCTGTACCAATATTCTGAATAAATGTTTGGATCAACTGGTGATCACGTGATTTAAAAACGTTTTTGGTCAGTGTAGGTTTTCTGTTTGGAAGAGCTTCTGGTCCACTTACCTCTGATGAACAGCACCTCTTCAATGATGATTTGGCGTGGTGGAAACAACGTGCCACTTCCAAACTCATTCGTGTGTAGTGTCAGGGCGGTTCACTACACCAAGCTAGGCGACGTGCATAGTTCAGCTCACTGATGTCTGGGTTCTAATGCTGTACTGTCCAACCCTGGTCCTCCAGGGCCACCATGCTATCGGGTCCTGGTAGTGTCCCAGTACCCAGAGGTGTTTGATTCAAGTTTCAGCTGTGCTGGAGACCTAGGGCGAAGGTGGCAGAGGAGTAAAGTTTCCACCCTTTAACCGGAGGGTTGCTGGTTTGAACACCAGCTCCATTTGTGTCAGTCGTTGTGTCCATGGGCAAGACACTTCACCCTCTTTGCTGGTGATGGTGGGGGGGACCGGTGGTGCCCGAGTACAGCAGCCTTAGATCTGTCAGTGTGCCCCAGGGCAGCTGTGGCTACATTGTAGTTCATCACCACCAGCTTGTAAATGAATGAGCTTTATCACTGTATGGCGGGACATTACAGTGGAATTGTGAGGTCTTCTCCTACGAGGTGTAATCTTTCTCTACGTACACCCCCATACACCCCCCAAATTCCATACCACGGTGGTGGGTTTCATTACGGGGGAAGGGCAGGAGGGGATCATGCTCCTCTGGGGGCATGGGTGGAGCAGGTGGCCTTGTTCACGTTCCTGGGGACACAACGTCAAGAGAACCTGAAGTGGACAACAAACACCTGGGCACTGGTCGAGAAGGCTCGGCAGAGACTTTATTTTCTACATGTGCTGAGAATGAACCAACACCTTGTACAGGGCCACCATTGAGCCAGTGCTGGTGTACTCCATCACTGTGTGGTTTGCTGCCTCCTCTGCAGACACGAAGGCTCTGTAGGGGATTATTAGATCATCAGAAAAGACCATTGGTTGCACCCTGCCTACCCTGGAGAGCATTGCCAGCTCCAGATGTTTAAAGTGAGCACAGTGGATTGTGGCAGACTCTTTTCACCACGGACACCAACCACTGCAGTGGTTCTCACAGGATTTTAAACTCTTTTAGTGCTGAATTATTTTTTACTGAATTTGGTGGTGGCTCCGCTAAAGCTCTGCCGGCGGAAGCCGAAGTTGGAGCCATGGCTGAATGATGTCACTCGTGTGGCCAGGAGTGACTGTAGAACGGCTGAACGGCGGTGGAGTAAAGATTACCTGCATGTGTCTTTTGAAATTTCAAAGAACTCACAGTGTAATTTTCAGAGGACTGTTTAGATGGTGAAATCTGTGTTTTTATCTGATGTGATCCGAACAAATTCTCACAACCCCTGGGTGCTGTTTAGTACTGGATCCTGAATCCTCCGTGTGGAGTTGGTTTGGAGGCTTCACCAGCTCTCTGAGAGGAATTTTGGGATTTCTTTATTGGCAAGGTGGATGCTATACGATCACAGATCCTGCCACAGTCGGTGCTGCTCTGCATTATTCTGGCAATTTGGGGCTGTATCCCCTGAGGGTTTGGCAGACATTGTGGGGCAGCTTAAGCCATCTGGCTCTGCTCTGGATGTTACATCTTCCTGACTTGTGAAGGCAGTTTGGCCTGCTATTGCCACTGATGTCCAGAATATAAACTGCCCAAAAAATAAAGGGAACAGAAAACTAAGACATCCTAGATCTGAATGAATGAAATATTCTTATTAAATACTTTGTTCTTTACATAGTTGAATGTGCCGACAACAAAATCACACAAAAATTATCAATGGAAATGAATTTGATCACAACCCCATGGAGGTCTGGATTTGGAGTCACACTCAAAACTAAAGTGTAAAAACACACTACAGGCTGATCCAGCTTTGATGTAATGTCCTTAAAACAAGTCAGAATGAGGCTCACTAGTGGGTGTAGCCTCCACGTGTCTGTATGACCTCCCTACAACGCCTGGGCATGCTCCTGATGAGGTGGTGGATGGTCTCCTGAGGGATCTCCTCCCAGACCTGAACTAAAGCATTCACCAACTCCTGGACAGTCTGTGGTGCAACGTGGCATTGGTGGATGGAGGAGACATGATGTCCCAGATGTGCTCAATTGGATTCAGGTCTGGGGAACGGGCGGGCCAGTTCATAGCATCAATGCCTTCATCTTGCAGGAACTGCTGACACACTCTAGCCACATGAGGTCTAGCATTGTCTTGCATTAGGAGGAACCCAGGGCCAACCCACCAGCATGTGGTCTCACAAGGGGTCTGAGGATCTCATCTCGGTACCTAATGGCAGTCAGGCTACCTCTGGTGAGCACATGGAGGGCTGTGCGGCCCCCCCACACCAATACTGACCCACTGCCAAACTGGTCATGCTGGAGGATGTTGCAGGCAGCAGAACGTTCTCCACGGCGTCTCCAGACTCTGTCACGTCTGTCATGTGCTCAGTGTGAACCTGCTTTCATCTGTGAAGAGCACAGGGCGCCAGTGGTGAATTAGCCAATCTTGGTGTTCTGTGGCAAATGCCAAACGTCCTGCACGGTGTTGGGCTGTAAGCACAACCCCCACCTGTGGACGTCGGGCCCTCATACCACCCTCATGCAGTCTGTTTCTGACCGTTTGAGCAGAGACATGCACATTTGTGGCCCGCTGGAGGTCATTTTGCAGGGCTCTGGCACTGCTCCTCCTGTTCCTCCTTGCACAAAGGCAGAGGTAGTGGTCCTGTTGCTGGGTTGTTGCCCTCCTACGGCCTCCTCCGCGTCTCCTGATGCACTGGCCTGTCTCCTGGTAGCGCCTCCATGCTCTGGACACTACGCTGACAGACACAGCAAACCTTCTTGCCACAGCTCGCATTGATGTGCCATCCTGGATGAGCTGCACTACCTGAGCCACTTGTGTGGGTTGTAGACTCCGTCTCATGCTACCACTAGAGTGAAAGCACCGCCAGCATTCAAAAGTGACCAAAACATTAGCCAGAAAGCAGAGGAACTGAGAAGTGGTCTGTGGTCACCATCTGCAAAACCACTCCCTTATTGGGGATGTCCTGCTAATTGCCTATAATTTCCACCTGTTGTCTGTTCCATTTACACAACAGCAGGTGGAATTGATTGTTGATAAGTGTTGCTTCCTAAGTGGGCAGTTTGATTTCACAGAAGTGTGACTGACTTGGAGTTACATTGTGTTCCCTTTATTTTTTGAGTAGTGTAGTTAACTGCAGACTGTCTTCAGATGACGTTCCAAATTGCTTTAAGCAGGCCATTATAAAACCCCTTGTTAAAAAACCTGGAATGGACATGACAGTTTTATTTCATTTTAGGCTGATAAATAAGCTTCCTTTCCTCTCCAATGTATTGGAAAAGGTTGTTTTTATTCAGTTGATCACTTTCCATCATGGTAACCAGATTGTTGAGGTTTTACAATCCAGTTTTAAGTCCTGTCAGTACTGAGACTGCACTGATAAAGGCTTTTAATGATCTCTTTCTGGCTACGGATTCTGGTGAAACCGTGTTTTTATTGATGTTGCAACTGACTGCAGCTTTTGATACGGTTAACCACTCTATTTTGCTGACAAGGTTGGAAATCATGTTGGCCTAAGGGGTGTCGCCCTGACTTGGCTCAGATCATATTTGTCTGATAGGTCCGTGTCTGTCAGTGTTGGTGACTTCTGTTCCATGGAGGCTCCCCTTAAATGTGGTGTGCTCCAGGGCTCAGTTCTTGGCCCTCTATTTTTTTATTTTTATCTGATTCCTCTGGGTGCTATTTTTAGAAAACACGACCTGTCCTTTCATTGCTACGTGGACGATTGTCAAATTCATGCTCCAGTCAAAGGGGCGGCGGGCATCCTACAGTGTCTCAGGGAGGTCAAAGTGTGGATGGCTGCCAATTTTTTAAACATAAATGAGAGAAAAATGGAAATGATCTGTTTTAAACCTAGTGGGGCTTTAGCCGTTTCCCCTCTCTCTTGGACTCTGCACCTTTTCCTAAGGATGTCATCTCAAATTTGGAGGTGAAGGTAGACTCAGCGTGGTGAAATCCTGCTTCTTCCAGTTAAGGAAGCTGGCCAAAGTCAGATCTATCTTGGTGAAGAGGGACTTGGAAAGACTCATTCATGCTTTTATTACCTTGACAATTGACTACTGTAATGGTCTATATATTGGAGTGAGTCTGGGTTGTCTTTCAAGACTACAGCTGGTGCATAATGGTGCATTTGCTAACTGGCACCTGCAGGTATGAGCATGTCAACCCGGTGCTGGCTTTGCTTCACAGGATTCCAGTTGATTTTAGAATTTGCTTCAAGATCCTGGTGCTGGCATATAAATATTTAAATGGGTTGGCATCTTCTTACCCATCAGACATTATTTTGCCTTATGAGCCGCCATGCCGACTGAGGTCAGCTGACCAGCAGCAGTTGGTGGTTCTGAGGGCAAGGTTAAAGCTGAGGGGTGATAGGTCCTTTGCTGTGTCTGCGCCTAGGCTATGGAATGAGCTGTCTATCAATATTAGGCAGGCCTCCTCGCTTGTTGTTTATTTATCTCTTCTTAAGATGCACTTTCGCATGAAGAGAATTGTATTTACTCAACTCAACAATTTTTTCTACATGAAATTGTCGTTGAGGAAAAATTTTAATCTGGGTTTAAATCTAGACATAGCACTGAAGCTGCACTGTTAAAAATCAATAACAATATTCAACCAGCCAGGGATACTGGGGACTCTATTCTTCTGATACTTTTAGATCTTACCTCACCAATAGAAGCGTCTCTGTTAACATTGGCACACGCTCCTCGCATTCTGCTTTAAGATGTAGAAAATTCTGTGTTAACCAACACTGCAAGTCTTGTAAACAGTCAAACAGAGGCTGCAATGATGATCATTTCAGTACCTATATCTGAATATCATCAGCATAGCAGTGGAAGTTATATTTTTTATTGTACAGCACTTTGGTCGACAGTGTTGTGTAGAAAGTGCTATAGAAATAAAATTGGATTGGAAAAGATAAACCATACTTCCTTATGATAAAACACAGGGGCAATATATATGAGGAAAACAAAAGTAAACCAAGTACAGACCCTTGGGGTACTCTGTAGGAGAGGGGAGCTACAGAGGAGGCGCATGTGCCAATGTTAACAGAGAAGCTTCTATTGGTGAGATCTGAACCAACTTAGAGCTGTACCTCGGACACCGACCAGTTCCTCTAAACATGACAAAAGGATTTCATGATCCACTGTGTCAAAGGCTGCAGTAAGATCTAAAAGGATCATCAGAATAGAGTCCCCAGGATCCCTGGCTAGTTGAATATTGTTATTGATTTTTAACAGTGCAGCTTCAGTGCTATGTCTAGATTTAAACCCAGGTTTAAATTTTTTTGGTGACCCTAATATCTCAGCCTCGTTAAATCAGAGCCTCACCCCTTTGGCGCCACATTTAAAGGCTTCTGTAAAGAATTTGGGAGTCATATTCGACAACAATCTAGATAGTTTTTTCCACTTAAGATTACTGAGTAAGGTCAAGCCCTTTTTTAGACCTTGAGATAGCAATCCACGCTTTTATCAGCTCAAGACTTGACTATTGCAATGCTCTTTATTCTGAATTAAATAAGTCATGTGTCATGTCTTCAAGCAGTCCAAAAAGCTGCTGCTCACCTGTTGACAAACGGAAGGAAATTCGAACACATCACTCCTGTTTTGGCCTCTTTCCACTGGCTTCCAGTTCAATTTCGGATTGATTTTAGATGACCGTTATTTGTTTTTAAATCATTAAACAGACTGGTACCATCGTATTTGACCAAGCGGATCCATCTCTAACATACAACAAGAACCCTCAGGTCATCGGCTCAAAACCTGTTAGAGGTTCCTATAGATTTACATTTGGGCCCAATCCCAATACTCGCACTTCCACCCTTGCGCCCTTCAATTGCGCGCGTTCTCGGCCAGGGGTGGCGAGTGCGTAGGGTGTCCCAATTCCCAAGTGCGGAAGTTGACCACACCCATTTCGCACCCTTAATCCGCACTTCGCCCAAGTCTGCAGCGATGTGGACTTTGGGCAAGGGTATTACTCACAATCCATTGCTGCGTGAGAATTTTGAGAAGAAGGTGGAGCAATGACTCTTCTGAAAACATGTATTTTCAAGTGAAATAAGTTCATTTTAAGATGATTAATGTTATTTATTCATGCTCTGAATGTTTTAGACTAAGATATAAATGTGGACAGCAATTAATTTAAATTTAGTCAAATAATTGTTTGTTTGTTTGTTTGAAAGCTGTTAATAAAGATTTTTTAAAAAGCACAAACAGCAACCGGCATCCCAGCATGCGTCGGTTCGATGACGTAATGCTCACTGTCCCAATTCTGCAATTATTTGCACACTTGTGTACTACGCACACGAAGCCTTACTGCGCACTTCCTCTAAGCACACTTCACAGAAGGGTGTAGGGCGCAGTGCGAGTATTGAAATTGGGCCATAAACTCTGGGGTGAGTGGGCGTTTGTGGATTGTGCCCCTAAACTGTGTAACCGTCTGCCAGTCAACATCAGCCTCGGATCTGACTGCTTTTAAGTCCCTTTTAAAAACATACTTCTATTTCTTGGCTTTTAGAGTGTGACACTGTCCCCATGATTTTACTTTCTTATATCTATTTTTACTTATTTTATTCTATATTTATTCTTGTAAGTTTCTTTTATCATTTACTTGGCTACTCTGTTTTTTATCCCTCTGTTCTTGCCAGTTTAATGTTCCTTTATGCTCTTTTATCATGTGTTTTTATCACTTTGGTCGACTAGTTGTTGTTTTAAAGTGCTATATAAAAAAACTTTGATTTGATTTGACTTTTACTCACTGGCATTTAACACTACCTGATTGTTGATGATCCACTCTTGTTTGTTGTGTTTTATTTCTTTTGTATGCTTTTAGTGTTTTATCTTTGCTGGTTTGTTTTTATCTGTACAGCACTTTAGTCGACAGAGTTGTGTATAAAATGTTATATAAATAAAGGTGGATTGGATTCTCTCGCATTTGTCTAAAAACCTCCACCAATAACACGTTTCAGACCAAAACCAACCATTGGACCATCCGGTTGTCCTCCACTCATCACACACTCACGTATTTATCAACAGAACACCACTGGTGTGAGAGGTTCTCAACTCAATAATATCAGAGAAGGAGAAACAGCCGGCTGCTACCACTTCAACTTTAGGACAAACTACCAGAGTCCCACAAAGAAAAACACCATTTGAAGTCACGGACAACAAAAGATGAAGAAAAAGAAGAAGAAGAAATTATTTTTATAAGATAAAAATCATAATGCGCTTCACAAGAATATTTATATAAACCATTAAAAAAATATAAAAAAGGGGAAAATTGAAAAATTTAAACTGAAAAATGAGACGGAGGACAAAAATTAGTAAGAAAAAGGTAAATACAGGATCCCGAAAGAGGCAGAATTTGCAGAAACAGAATGAAGAGAAGGTAGTGATGAAGAATCAACAGGTCACACCAAAGCCACCTGAACAGGTGAGTTCTCAGCTGCTTTTTAAAGGAGACCACTGAGTCCACTGATCTCAGGCTCAGGGGGAGAGAGTTCCAGAGTCTGGGGGCCACAGCAGCAAATGATCTGTCACCTTTGGTCTTTAGCCTGGTGCTGCACAACCAGTGGGTTTATGAATCAGTAACAGCAGCGCCTTCACAAATCACAGAAGATTAGACCTAGAAAACGGTGACTGATGTTTAACGCTCTCTTGTTTTCTCTGGCATTGCGGGTTTTTGTTTCCGACGAACACTGATCCAGGGAAGATAACTGAGTGGAGGGTTGAGTGTTTCGTGATCGTGTTTGAATTCAAAACCTAACTTGTTCTGCTATAGACCCCTTGAACATTATTGTTTTCATCCGGGTAATAGCGCACGTGCAAAAACACATCTCCAGCCATTATCCAGAACTGTATCTCTGCGCTTTAAGCTAACAAATGCGCAAAAACAAAAACGCCAAATGGTCTAGGACTGCCTCTGTCCATTGATTCTGATGAGCACTGTAAATAAAAACACAAAGCGAATGATATTAGAGGTTGGTCAGATCTCAGAAGGGACAAACATTTTTTTTAAACACATAAATATATATAATTTGTGCGTTCATCCTGTGTATCTTTTCTACTTGTATCATGGTTCTTTTTTTAACACAGAAAAGAGCTGTATTACCTTCTTTTTACTGACATTTCGACCAACACTGTGGTCATCCTCAGAGTTTTTGCTGCTCCTGGCAGCGTCACTTCCTTCTCCGTTTATCTGCGGGCAGCAGGGGACGGTGTCGCCCTCTTTTTAAAAACCTGCGGATACCCGACATGGGCAAGATATCAACAGGACCTAAGTGTGGAGTCATATATGAAATCCCATGCAAACTATGCAATAAAACATACATAGGAGAAACCGGACGCCAACTCAACACACAAATAATAGAACATAGAAAAGAGAAGGAGATGAGAAGAAGACACACAAGAGCAGCAAAACAGGAAGCAGAAAGTAAAATAAAAAAAATCTGCCGTAACAGATCACTGCACAAGAGAAAATCATATAATAAACTGGGACAGAACAAGAATCATAAACACCGAACAAAAATACTGAAGATGGATCAAGGAAGCCATAGAAATAAGGAGACGTGGACACACAACCATGAACAGAGACGATGGGGTTTACACTTTGGATCACGGTGTCATCGGCGAGGAGGGCGCGGGCAACAGAGGGCGACACCATCCTCTGCTGACTGCGCATAAATGGAGAAGGAAGTGACGCCGCCAGGAGCAGCAAAAGCTCTGAGGATGACCACGGTGTTGGTCGAAACGTCAGTAAAAAGAAGGTAATACAGCTCTTTTCTGTGTTAAAAAATAACCATGATACAAGTACATAAATAAATAACTTTGACATATCTGACAAGTTCAGTAAACACAATAGAACAACATTAAAGGCTGCCCGCTCCAACTACACAACACTTTTTATGTAAAAAGAAACTAATGTAACCCGGTTACAAAGGAATACAAGTCATTTATGGCTACAACTTGTCTGTGTCTGGACATGTGGGGCAGATATTTAACCTTGTTATTCTGTCATGAGACTTTGGCTCTGACAAACTCTCTTCATGGCCTTCAGCACAGTTTATCAGCTGTTAATTTTTTACCTTACTGTCCTTTCATCTACTTGAACAGCCTACAGCGCTGCATGTGTTAACCATGCTAATTGATTTCATTTCCCCGCTTTTTGGCTCAATTTATTGACAAATGACAGATAATAACAATGGGGGTCAACGGGGAAGTGCCGTCTTCTTGCCCTCCAGCCAAAAACTGGGGGGCAGGGTTTTGGACGTCAAGTGTAAAGGGGTCTATTGACCTTTTGCACGTGATGTCATGGGATCACCCCCTTTACCATGATGGTTGGCAAAATGACACATGTTGAAACTCCGGTGAAGTTAGTCAAAACAAGCCAGTTTGTAGCCTTTTATTGCTTTTATTTAGTTGATTTTACAGTATAATGGTAATAGCTGGCTACACGGTTGGCTGCACTAACAGACGGGATGTAAACTCAACTCGTTCATTTCTTTTATGTAACTTTGATGGAGACTGAGGACGGTCAATCAAACGGACTAGCAGCCCTCAAAGTATTTTTGGATTTGCAGCGAACATGTTTTACCAGGTAAGATTAAAGTTTTTATATGTCATGAGGAAGACAGGGACTGGGATAAATGTGATGTGTTTATAATTATTGATCATCCTAATGGATGGATGGATATTTCACCATGTAGAGCGTGCGGTATCGTCCACTGTAGGGAAATGCGAGATAATTATTTACAATAATATCGTTTCAATGTAGGATTACATATGTTAAATTGCGGTATTTATTTAGTATGATGAGCATCACCGTTATGAGATAATTGTCTCATCATGTGTGAGTAGCATCTGAATCCAGTGACCCCACCAGCGACAAAAACTGGTCGAGATCTGAACTTTTTTTTTTTTTTAAATCAGCTTCAGTGTAAAGTGAAACGCTGTTTATCACATAATGTTATAAATTCAGCGGGGTGAATTCTGGCAAAGTCGGCAACTTGTTTACATCGGTGAACAGCAGCAGGGACAACATATCTAACATTCGTAAGCTTAACACTTTATCTTTGTAAATACTGCTCTCTATGAGCGCTAAATCTTCCCACAAGTGAACTGGGCTTGAACCAGTAGAAACCAGACGTTCTCTGGATGCTAAACCAACAACAGCCTTCCCTGTCGTGAGGCTTCTTTTATTCTTTTAATTTTATTATCTGTGATCTTTTATTGTTGTTTTATTCTTTTATAACTGGTTTAATGTATTTTGTCTTACTTGCCTGTGATTTTAGTCTCTTGTAATACTTTCATCGGCTCTTTTACTATTTTTAACGCTTTTATTTTTACTGCCTATGTGCAGCACTTTGAGGCAACAGCTGTTGCATTTTTAATTGACTTGACATTGTGAAATAACATTCATGGACTCACCGATCTTGACTCACGACAGGAAAGGCTGTTGTTTTAGCCATAGATTTCATATACATCACTAGATGCCTTAACTGGGAGTAGACAGCGTCCCTACACGGCGACCATCTTACCTCGGACAGCTTACGTTCCGTTCTCAATGGTAGCAGATGGAAGGTGAGTGAACAACTTAAACAAAAACACTCTTAACTCGATTAAATATTAACGGATTTACAAGCGGGTTGCATTATTACAAACCTTATAACACATAGGCTTGATAGTCCATACTTTAACATTTTTAAATTAATGGGCCAAATCCGTCATATTTTACAGCCACATCTCTGGTGTTTATAACAAACCAAACCGTTTGACATTCGGTTGAAAATTGAGCAAGTTAGAGTTATTTAAATAGTACATTCACCATTGACACCAATGGGGGCAGCTGTCCGAGGTAAGATGGCCGCCGCGCAGGTAAGACATCTAGTGATATATATGAAATCTATGGTTTTAGCATCCAGAGAACGTCTGGGCTAGTAGATGCTAACCGTTAGCATTAGCAGCTCCACCACATGGCAGAACTCCTTTAGGCTTGTGTTATTTGTCACGTTGCTGTTAGCCAATCAGAGGTGAGGTGTCCAAATATCAGGAAATAAGACTCCAAATCCTGTTGTCTGAAACTACTTTCTCCTCCAGCTGAATTAGCCTTTCGCCGAGCCCCGCCCCCCTTAGTTACTGTTGCAAACTCCGACAATAAGTGGATCAAATACTGCAGCTCTGCAGATTTCCGCGATGGAAAGAAGTAGACTGATGCGTGTCAGCGACATTTTTTGGAGCAATTCCTCCTCAATATCATCCAGATCGAGGCAAAAGGGTTACAGTATGCAGTAAAGGGATACATTAGTGTCAGCTCCGCTGAGCGAAACGTAGCAGGGAACAAGGAGTTTGTAGTTTGGAAGAAGGTCCAGCGTCCGGGGACGCGTGGATCTGAGGAACGGTGGCAGCGATGCGGTGTCCCTGTGAGCTGTCAGATGTCAGATGATCTGAGCTGCAGGCAGCTCTAACGGAGAAAAGCTCCCGGCACTCTGCATCGCTCAGTTGATCATCTCAGCTGAGTCTGTTTATAAAATGTAACTTTTTATGCTCGTGTTTACTTTCATTTTTAGTTCCCGGCCGGAGCTCGGCATTAATTCATCACGTGATCATGACACCACCCGTTGTTGCGCCAAGGCTTAATGTGCGTTTATAAGACACACGGTTGAGGTAATATTACGCTGATTTGCCGGCACGGTGTGTCTTATAAAGGGTCTTGGATAGTCTGGGAGGCGGACCTCCGTCCAGCTGCGGGCGGGGGAGCACTCATGCTTGCTGGCTTGCTGGTTGAGCTCGATGAGGAGGTTCTGAAGGGAAACAAAGGAGACACGACTACTATCGAGGCTAATGCTTAGTAGTATATTAGGCTTAGCTTCATCATTTTGTTTGGAGTTGTTGGATAGTAACGGTTGCTATGATGTGTGATTGGACAATAGCCGTTCTGTGGGCGGGGCCGGCGAAAGGCTAATTCTCCGTGCTGAAACAGGTGCACCGGAGCTTTTTTCCCCAGAATACAACTTACAAGGCATTTGTTCCTACTATAAATTATTGCAAATGTAATAAAAATATGAGTGAAGGACCTTTTTAATGTTTGTTAAGGAGCCTTCCTGCAGAGGGAAAGAAACTAGCGTGTTGTTGGCTCTAGAGCATATGGCTGTTAACGATGTCTGTGATGGAGGTAAGAGGGCATCCGGTGATTTTTTTTCATCAGACTTTGTGATTCTCTGGAAAGAAGTTTTGTCATCCAGCTTACCAAGCAGTGATGCTATACGTTAGGGTGCTCTCAGTGATGCTCTGTAAAAGGACACCTGCTGCTCCTCACTCAGGTTGTTCTTGAGGATCCTTAGGATGTGCAGGCACTGCTGGGCCTTCTTGATCACTACTGAGGTGTTTGTAGACCAGGTGAGGCTTTCACTCATGTGAATTCCCAGGAATTTAAATGACTCCACTCTCTCCACAGGCTGTCCTTTTATGTAGAGAGGTTTGTGCTGTGTTTCCTGAAGTCTATGATCCTTTCTTTGTGGTGTTTAGTAAGAGGTTGTTCCCTGAGTACCACTCTGTCAGTCTGTTTACTTTTTTTCCTGTAGACAGAACCATCTTCTTGGGAAATGAGCTCTACAACATTGGTGCCATTGGTAAACTTTATATGATTTCCTGTGAATGCTGGAACGCAGTCTTGGGTGTAAATGAGTAGAGGAGGGGGGCTCAGTACACAGCCTTGTGGAACTCCGGTACTGAGGCTAATGGTGAAGAAGGAATGGGTGCCAATCCGAACAGACTGTGGACAATCTGTTAGGAAGTTCTTTATCCATCTGCAGATGGTTGTAGGTAGTCCCAGGGCAAGCAGTTTTTCAATAGGAGGATGGTTTCAATAGCGGAAAGCAAGTCCACGAATAACATCCTGACATATCTGTTCCTGTGTTCTAGATGGGTTAGGGCTGTGTGGAGGGTGATGGAGATAGGGTCTTCTGTAAATCTGCGTACTTCTTTGCCTCACAGTAACAAGCGCTGCTTGTTGCTACGGTTAAAAAAAAACGACCTGACATAAAAATAAAAGTCTACTCTGTTCCTTAAATGACAAAAAAAACAATGTAAACGTATTATTTGTATTATATTTGGTCCACTTTTCATCAAAACTGATAAAATACCAGCATTTACCGCTGTTAAATGAAGAAAAAAGTTTTTTTTTTCATCAAAACAAAGCAATGATTCTTTTATTTTGATAGTGGGTTAGCTAATTAGCATTTTGAGGGATCGTGAAGAGTCTGAAAGAAGAAAAAAACAAACACACAGCAAATTTTACAGGTTTTACGCAATTATTTACAATAACAGAAAATTTTATATTGATTTATTTGTATTTCTGATATAAAACACAACAGTTATAAGTTTTCTCCTCTGCCGTTCGGAGTATAACGGTTAGCGGCGCAATGCATTATGGGAAACTTTGCTGTCCCAAGTCCGCAGAAGGACGCATCAGTGCATCCTCGATACAATGGGCGGAGCAAGAACATATCCGGGAACTTGGAGCGAACTTGCCATTATATGTACTTAGGAACAGTACTTGGACCATCGTTGATGACGTTTCACAAGGACGGGAGTACACAAGTACAGACAAGTACGCATATTGAGAAACGGCCTATGTCTGTCACTTAACTTGAGATTTATCATTGAAAAGACTACAAATCAGATGTCACATATATGAATGACGTCACAGCAGAATCTCTTCTCCCCCAGCGTAGCTGCTACTGACCACATGACCAGATTTATAGCGGTTTTCTCCACGTTTAGTGCTCCTTCTGTCGTCCTGGAAAAAAGATGTGACGCTCGCTGAACTCACAGCCATTTTTCTTCTCCTCAACTGTCTGGTTTGATGACATACATTTGGTGAGACGAACATTTGTAGTCCGATATGTCTTCTCACACAAAAACTAAATAACTTTTGCCGCCTGTGGAAAATAAGCTCTTTCTTGGCATCAAAATATGTCTTTAAAATTCACGGACATCATGTGTGAAATCCATGGCACTTATCAAACGGGATCAGACAGTAACTTTTATCGGTCCATAGACTCCTATAAATTTTTTCTCAAACCACCAATAACCTGAGACAGATGGAGATAACCGCCGACTGGTAAAGAGATGATATGTTGTCCCAGCAGAATCATGCTGGACATTTTTCAGCCTGTCAGCTCAGACTCCAGCTGTGTGACTCTGGCCGGATGTTCTCAGATTTGCGAAGTATTGTGCATACTCTGGTTACATGGTGTGCAGATGTGTTTTACAGCCTGACAGCATGTTGCTCAGACTCTGGATGAGTGATATGGTCACTATGGCTTGTTGCTGTGCAGAATTGGTGCATGTTGTGCAGACTGTAGCTGCACAACTGTGCCACCATGCAGCCATAGTGCTTGTACTGGTTTTTTGTTGTTGCTCAGACTACCTGGTGACTGGTGTGTTGGGGTGACTCCAGCTGTGTGCGCTGCACTTCATCTCTGTTATCTGACCCACGTAACTACTTGCATGCTTTCCTACATCTGTAATTTCAGAGGAACTAATTTATTTATCAGTCAATAATCGGACAGGTGATGTCTCTACCTGAAAGTATTGTTCAGGTCTCAGGAGCCTTGGCTCTGAGTCAGACCTCTGGATTTCGGCTGTAACTGGATCTCTGTGCAAATGCTCAGGGTCTAAATCTGACCGTCGGCGGGTGTTAGAGCGACGGCGGGGGATAGAGGGGATTGTGGGTATTGTGGGGGTGTTGAGGGCTTGATGAGGGTTTAACCTGCTGAATGAAGCGTAGCAGGAACAGCTGGGGAGATTCCTCTGAGCTCTAAACCGAGACCATCTCAGACCACCTGGCTCACAACGCTGCTCTGTTTACCCAGCCAGAAGAATGGGGGGGGGGGGGGTAGCCTTGACCCTTCCTTTGCCACAGCAGCTGAAGACACCCCACCACCACCGTAACCACACACACACACACACACACACACACACACACAACCATTGTAATAGAGTCAGTTAAAGCGAGAGACACTCTTCCTGCATTCCTTTTGTCTTCTTGTTGCCTCTCCTTGTTTTATCTAACTATTTTCAGTTCCATTCAGTTTATTTATAAAACCAAATCACCAGAGTCGTCTCAAGGCTTTTTACAAAGCAAACATTCCAACTGAAGAACTTATCAGTGCACTGGGTTCAGTTCAATATTCCAGTGAGTTAAAAGTTTCCTCTGTAAGGAAACCCAGCAGGTTGCATCGAGACTTTACAGCAATCCTCATACTAATCAAGCATGTAGCGACAGTGGAGAGGAAAAACTCCCCTTTAACAGGAAGAAACCTCCTACAGAACCTGGCTCAGTGTGAGCAGCCATGACCAACAGAGGATACACACACACATGATAAACAGATGAACTGGAGTAGGAGTACTTTCTATGGAGACTTGATGCCATCTGACTGGAACCTGTAGAAGCATCCTCCACAGTCTCTTCCCTTCTGGACCACAACTTTCACTACCTGATGCTTACTTTAAGGAAGATATTTGTCAACACTCCGCTGGACCTCCTGACCTGGCTCAGGAGCAGAGCCCCTCCACCTCCAACCCTCTTGTTCCATGGCCCCACAGTAATCCAGAATCCTCTAGACCTTATCCACTGTTTTTCCCAACCACTTTGCTGATAGGCAGCTCAGTCATCAGGAATGTCCACTTCTTCAATGTCATGACATGGTCTGTTATGCTCTATTCCAACTTCCGTTAAAAGAGTGGGATCTAATGATATACACATTGGGAGTCTGACATCACAAGACAGTGTTTTAACCACCTCTTTGATATTCAGAAGAGCAGAGGAATGTCTGTTCTCATCTCTGGTCCAATTCCCACAGTTTCTCATGGATATGGAAGTTTCAGCCTTCTGCATTCTCTCTATTCCTGGCTTCAGTCTGCTTAAAGGTCCCTCAATTGTTTTGTTTATTTTGATCATTTTAATCTGTGTCAGGAGCATTTTTTTCTTTTTTGGGCGAGTGTGACACTTAGAGTCTAGAATATTGAATCTTTTCACAATATTCTGATTGTCTGAGATTCTGAATGTGGGTTTTTCATCAGCTGTAGCCATAATCACCACAATTATAACAAATAAAGGTGGAAATATCTGGATTTGCATGGAATGAGTCTGTCTCATAGATTAGTTTCTCCAGTTGAAATTAGAATATGGTGGAAACGTTTATTTATATCACTAATTCACACACGTTACATCTACATTCAACATGACCTGCCCAAACATAAAGCAGCTCAAAAGGGAATGTACAGGAATGACTATCAGGAGGTATAAATATTATATTTTTATTTATGGATTTATAAGTGTTTGACCATGAGGTGAAGACATAATAATGTGATTCTGAGTGAGAGATGTAATAGTTGTAACATTAGTTGGATAAGTAACAGGCTGGATTAGTTATGATCTGTGGAAAAGAGGTGGGAGTTTATAAGTTTGTACTTCTCCCTTCTCCTTTTCGAGCATGTGGCTTAAAGTAAGATGTAGATATATATAAAATACCTTTATTTAGTTATTTATTATTGTTCTGCTTGTTGTTTTGTGTGGTCCTTTTCATTCACCTGGAACAGTGCTGCATGCTTGAAATAAAAGATACAAATAAAAAAAAATAACCTAAAAAGGCCATGGTCTCATCTGTCTCTAATGAGTACAACGCTGTCGAGATAACAGCCAATTTTTCATCAGGTGTGCAAACGTAGAGAATCCTGTGAAAGCCGTAACCTCTGTTGGGAGACTATTTTATCACTGTATGTGAAAATACTGTTTGAGCGAGCGCAGTTTTCATCTTGGAATACAGCTCAGCCCTCTGGAAGAACGAGTGACATGAGTGGTTTTTTTGAAATCAACGAGACAAAATTTCTCAATGGAGGAGCAGAGCAGCACCATGTATGATTTTAAAAAGGTTTGCATAAATGATAAAACTTTCAAAGTTAAAAAAAAACATATTTGGCCAGAGTAAGACAGATAACTTCTACTGGTTTCAGAGCTGTCTCACATGCCTGCAACCAGTTTGTCATGCAGTAACGAAAACGTGACATGGTCATAGAAGTCAGAAACACAGTACTCCTAAGTAGGTAAAATCGTTGACTATTTTAATGTTATTTCCGTCTATAAAAATATCTGGGTAATTTGGTGTAAAACACATGGAGACAGTCTAGTCCACGTTTAGGGTGAGACAAGATTTTCAAAGCCAGGCAGAAAGTTTCCCCATCTCAGCTGTCCATATTGCGGCCACCTCGGCTGCATTTCTTCCATCAGTGAACACAACAGTATCATCAGCGTACATAATGACCCTTATACAGAGGGGAGGGCATTGATGTAAATACTAAAAATCATAAAAGTATCATTTCGTATCAGCTCGTGAGTGCAGCTCACAAACTGACATGAAAGAGACACATCCCTAGTCAACTAGCAGTAGACGGTTTTTTGCATTATTTGACAGAAGCTCAGTTAATGGTGATGATCCAAACTCCTTTATTCAATCATTCAATCAGCAAGGCTGCAGTATCTTAAGCCCTTTTTAGAAGACACACCATGCCAGCAAATCAGCGTAATATTGTCACAACGGTGTGTCTTATGAATGCGCCATGGCAGCATGGCTATGCGGGAATTTTGCGCCACTGTCCTTTGCCGCCACTGTCGTTTGAAGTTTAGGAAAGTATGGGTATGGTCATAGCTGCAAAGAAGAGCCAGGCAAGGAGTTTATGATGGTGGCGGCGACGCCTCGTCAGCAAAACAAGTAGAAGCATTTCCTCCACATCCAGCTCCGTCTCCGTTTTGTTTATTTTTCTGACAGGAGGCTGTCATCTTGGAATCATGTGAGGGTAGAACGCGCTTTGATTGGCTAACTCGAAGATTTCAGCTCAGCTGACAGCTCGCGTACTGCTCACACGGCGAGTTTCTGCCCCCCATGAGGCAAAAAATATCAAACCGGTTTGATTTTCACCTCAGCGAGGCAGTGAGGCAGAAAACTCAGTGAAAATTAGGCGCACACAGCGAGGAATCTGCTGAGCAAACAGCCTCGAATGACTGTTGGCTCAGCTGTTTGCTCTTGTGTGCGGCAGGCATTAAGGAGCGCAGCTTTGATCACAATAAAAAGCAAGTTACGTCCAAGATAAACAGAAGTCCGTGACAGCGCAGAGACTGCCCCCATCCCGCCATTGCGCAATCTTTTATAAAAAGGACACAACGGCGCCACATTACCGCAACGGTCTGAGCTCTTATAAATTACTTTAGGCTCCCAGATGCCACCTCAGCGTTGCGGCAAATTGGTGGCATTGTTTTATAAAAGAGACTTTAGACACAGTGGTTCCTGTTAAACAGGGCTTTGCATCTTCTAATTTACTCAAACTCAATAGCAATAAAACAGAACTCCTACTTGTTAGCTCAGCCTCCACCTTAAACAAATCTCCCAGCTTCTCCATTAATATTGATAACTTAATCATCCACCCCTATCCTTGGTGTCATACTCGATGGTACACTCTCATTTCAGTCTCGTATTAATCACGTCACTCGGTCTGCATACTTCCACTTATGCAATATTAATTGCATCCTTTTCTTACTCCTCATGCTGCTGCAACCTTTGTCCATAGTCTCATCACCTCTCGTATTGATTATTGTAACTCCCTACTTTTTGGTCTTCCAAACAAGTCCCTTCATAAACTCCAACTCCTACAGAACTCTGCAGCTTGCATCATAACTGCTCTCTTAAAACATTGGGTTGTTTTCAACCCAATTTTAACCCAGCACTGGGTTATCTAATCAACCCAACTCATTGGGTTGATTAGATAACCCAGATATAGGGTTATTGTTAACAAAACCCTTGGGTTGATCCTACCCAATTGCTGGGTATTTATTTTATTATTTGTTATTTTAACCATCACTGCTGGGTATCTATCCTATTTTTTTCCTCCTTTATCTAATCACTAGAAATTGATAATTACAATACATGTGTGTAAATTCTTAATATTACAACATATTTTAAAATCCATTCTTTATGTTTACATATGTTCTGGCCCGAGTGTCAAAATATTCTAAGAAATAATTAAGATAATAATTAAGTAAACAAAGTGATTAAATTAATAGATCAAGTTTAGTACATCAATAACAAGAAAATGCAACAAGATAACAGAAAATCTAAAAAACAAATATTTATACTTACTATAAAATGTGTCATATTAAAATAGGATTAAAAACAATCGAAATGTCGCAAAACTACTTTTATTGTCATCAGAAATAGAATATATACAGCAACGTTCATACAAAATATATCAAGAAACAATAGTAAAATAGCAGTAAAAAAATTGTATATATATATATATATATATATATATATATATATATATATATATATATGTATATATGTATATACTGCTCACAAAATTAAAGGAACACTTTTTTTATTGGGCCTGGCATGAAATCAATTCAAATCAAATCAAATCAAACTTTATTTATAAAGCGCTTTTCCAACATAAAATGCAACTCAAAGTGCTTTACAGGTTAAAATGACCCCATATAACCATCATTCCCATCCCTCCCACACAAGTTTAAAAACATTGGCACAGTCATTACACCTCCCCTCCCCACACACACCCCTAACTCCCATACACACACACTTAAGAACATCAGTAAAAATGATATGTATGAGTTCCGATGAGCCAGATATGGTAGGGCAATGAAACGCCATCAGAGGAGCCGTCTGCCCCGGCAGATGTAGGTCAACTGCAGCAGCCGAGGTACCGACACAGGGTGCAATGGAGAGGGAGGGCACATACCCCACCTCCACCCAAGCACTACCCAGAGGGCACCCAGGCAGCAGCAGTCGACCACCGCCCCCGAGGCAGAGGGCCCCCACAGAGGAAACACTGGAAGAAAGATTAAAAGATTAATGTAAGATGAATATAAAAATAACAGGAGCTAATATAATAGTAAAAGTAATAAATAAATAATAACTGAGATTATAATATATATTAAAATAATGTAGAATACAAACAATGATAAAATTAATCAAATAAAATATGCAAAACAAGTAATCAAATTTAATAACTAATAATCAGTTAAAAGCTAAGCTAAAAAGGTGAGTCTTGAGCCTGCTCTTAAAAACATGAACGTTCTCTGTGGCCCTGAGGTCCTCCGGCAACCTGCAGTTGCTTTATAGTTGCTTGTGTGTGTGTGTGTGTGTGTGTGTGTGTGTGTGTGTGTGTGTGTGTCTGTGATGTTAGCTTGAGACAACACAACCCCAGCTCCTCATCTGTGTTATCATCTGTGGGTTTTAGCATGAACCTGAATAATTACTGGGTCACCTGCTTTTGATCAACATGTTTATGACTCTCAGACTTTCTGCACCGTTTCATATCGGACTCGTCCCCCTGACACGGAGAAATGATCCTGAGAAACATCACAAAGACTCTGTCAGAGCGTCTCTGAACAGCCACGAGTCTTTATTCTAACAGCATGTTCTGCTGCTCGTCTAACCTGCACCTGCCGTGCTCACGGACGTTTCTTTTTGTTTTGATGGATCGTGAGCGCACCTGTGTTAAAGCCCCGCCTCCTGTTTTGACAGCCACGGCTTTCGCTACAGTTTATGCGAGATTTAAACTCGAAACGAGAGACTGTTAATAATGCGGGACAGAGTCTCAATTTGCAGGAGGAGTGAAAAGCAATGAAAATACAGGAGTCCCGCACAAAGCAGAACAACTGGTCACCCTACCCTCCGGCGTCCGTCGGCATGGACTGGAGTGCCGGGGAGGGAGGAGGGGGAGTGGGGTTCAAGAGTTGGGGTTGCTGAGCTGTTGCTGGGCCCAATCTTGCCGTTGATATAGCAACCCCTAGCCACCGCCTGGCGCCGCCCATGGTGTTCCTTTAATTTTTGTGAGCAGTGTATATATATATATATATATATATATATATATATATATATATATATATATATATATATATGCTTGGGGCTGTTTTAATGGACCTAGGGGGCACTATTTCAAAGAATAGGCCACGCCTATTTCACATAAATGTCTATTCTAGGTTGGATTAGTATCACTCACAGGAAATATCTTGCAGATTGGATCAGAATTGAGGAAATGAGAGGCAAATGTATGGCCACCGTTACGTCTGACTTTGCCACACCACCACAGCCCCGCCCTTAGTCAAAACCTCCCAGAAATGTAAACCATGCATCCCCGACTTGTCTTCAGTTACCTGCTAGAGATTTGTGTTGATTAAATGAAATGGGTAGAACTGGGATCTTTCAGAGCTAAACATGACCTTTTCAGTCCTGAGGGTGCGGAGCTTGAATGATGTCATGATTTGACCACTGTTGTTGTTTGGGGCTGGATGAGCAACAACACAAGTTTGGTTACCGTAATCCATGACTTTTGATGATGAAATTGTAGCCATTTATATTTTTTGGCGAGTAGTCAAAGATTGAGGCCTAGCTCCGCCCCTTCAACATATACAAAAACTCAGGGTTTTTTTATTACCTCATTTTCATTGGCCATGCCTTATGAACAATCCCAACAATCAAACATGGCCGACTTCCTGTTTGGTTTACTACACGGGTGCAAGAGACTTTTCTGTGCGAATTCGTGAATACTACAAGTGTACCAAATTTCACACTACTATAAAATAAAGGTCAATGAGGGGGCTGATTTTACATTTTCTAGGGGGCGCTGTCGAGCCATTTTTATTGTGATTTTTGCAGCACCTTAAAATATGTCAATTTTACGCACTTTCTACACGTGCAAAATTTGGTGACTTTTTGAATATGTTAAGGCCTCCAAAAAGCCTATTTATCTGGCGGAAGACAGAGAATAATAATAAACAGAACAGATACAATAGGCCTTCACAGTGCTTTCGCTGCCCGGGCCAAATAATCATTAAAAATAGGTTTTCAGTGTCCCAAAACCTTCTACAGGACCGGCTCTGTACTGTGGCATGGTTTAAATCCAGACTGCAGTACTTCCCCAACCCCCTGCTCATCCAGAAAATCCCTTATCGGGTCATGGACCATGTAGGCAAATCTACTAGTTGCATGTATGTAGGCAACAGCCACTGCTGTACATCTCCTACTTATCAGTGCAATGAGTTCAGATCATTATGCCAATTAGTTCAAAGTTTCCTGTGTAAGAAAAACCAGCAGATTGCATGGAGTCACTGACTTTTCTCCTCCGCATTTAGGTACCTCCTTTCTGTCTTCTCTGTATTTGTCCCTTCTTGTTCAAGTTTGTTAGAATATGTTTTATATTTTCTTATTTTTAGCTGCATTTGGTGCATGTCTGTGTTCTGATTTTGGACCTTGTTGTGGATCTTGTTTTAGTCTGGTCCAGATCCAGGGCCCGGTCCCATGCGAGTTCATGGACTCTTTTCTCTCACGATTTATTGCTTTTCTGATCTGATCCATGACACCATATGTTTTCAGTTTGAAATTAATCAGAATCTGATGAGATTCCTTTGTTTCAGAGGTAGCTGTAGTCTCCTAACTCCATCAGCTGCTGCAGCTCATTACAGTTTTTCTCCATTGGTTTGGCCCATTTCTTGAAACAGAAATGACATTCTCAAAATAACATGGACAAACCTCCAAACCTCTTGGCAAATGTTCACAACAGAATG
Source organism: Aphyosemion australe (assembly GCA_006937985.1). Taxonomy (NCBI): domain Eukaryota; kingdom Metazoa; phylum Chordata; class Actinopteri; order Cyprinodontiformes; family Nothobranchiidae; genus Aphyosemion; species Aphyosemion australe. The sequence goes on along the minus strand of SSNS01000207.1, from coordinate 36,425 downwards.
GCATTTCTCATTAATTTAATCAAACGGCAAATGCCTTAGTACATGTCTCAATTGTCTCAGTGCATCTTTGCAAATGATTAAGTACAAGTAGCCTACAGTTATACAGTTAGCCCACATTGAGCACATTTTCCAAATAAATAGATCTTGTAGATCTAAACTGATTAGTTGATTCTCAGTCCAATGATCATTCTCTCCAAAACATGTCAGCATGATTTCATTGTATAAGTACTCGCATGCACAACTGTCTGTTCAATTGTCAAAACTGGTCAAGAACATAGTACCATGAATACCATATATGGGTTTCTTTGAATATTTGATACATTGATGACAGTCATTGACAGTCAGGTGAAACTAGACTATAAATATAAACACAATAAGCATCTCCACAATAGAGCGGGTTTTGAAGAAGCATCAGATGACAATGAAACAAATCTACAAGGTACCATTTGAGAGGAACTCTGACAGAGTGAATGAGCTGCGGTACCAGTATGTAAATGTAAGTCAGTTACTGGTTGTCTCCCATTATAACCTTACCTTTAATCACAGTAAGCAGTAGTTCACTTATTTGGTTTCAATACCTCCTTTACCTGATTTCAGAATCAGTATTTGCTTCATCTGACTTCAACAATTTCAACAGAAAACCGCAGTTTACTGTATTATACAATTATCATTATGATACTTATATCATACATCATTGTCTATTGTTGGTCCTCTGCCATAGTGACAAAACATCTAAACATTTTGTATGGCAGTACTCACACAATGCCAAAGGGACGATGCATTTTGGGGGCACTGACTATTCAGATTAGAAAGGAATGTAGTTTTGACACATGAGTGAACTGTTTTAGGAGAGATATGAGCTTTTGCAGGTGAACCATGTTGTTGTGATCAACCATCCAGGTTTATTCTGACAAAAGCACCAAGAATGATGAGAATGTCCGATCTGTGTGGAGAAATGAGCCAAAGCTATTGAGAAGGATCTTTGCCATTTTGGAGACACTGACTGTTTAAATGAGAAAGGGATTTAGATTGAAGCCTGACCTAACAGTTCTGGAAGAGATATGAGCTTTTGCAGGTGAGCTATAGTGTTGTGAACATTTGCCAAGAGGTTTGGAGGTTTGTCCATGTTATTTTGAGAATGTCATTTCTGTTTCAAGAAATGGGCCAAACCAATGGAGAAAAACTGTAACACCCTGCCACTATTGAAGGTAATTATGAAAGTTCAGGTAGTTTCTGGTCCTCAGTATCTTCTGAGCTTTTAGCTGAGATGGTTGCAGCAGCTAACTCCATAATGTTGGTCCCCTTGAGCATGAGAGACACCAGCAGCTGCATACACTCAAAACTCTCAGTGTTCTCCATTCCTCCCATAGTTGTCATGTCAAAGAGGGAGTGGGGGGTGCATTGTTGTGGAGCAGCTGGACATTGTCTTCGTCCTTCCGCTCAACAGGGACATGCTAATCTGTTAAGCAGCTGCAGCATGTGTCGTCATGTGATCTGATGGTGCTCATGTTGTTTCAGCAAATCTTCAGTTCACAAGCAGAGAAAAAGCAACACAACTAGATAAATTGCATTTCTTGCAGAAATGCTGTTATAATGCTGATTGCTTAAAATGATAACTGAAGCTGTATAAGAACTGAAGGAGAGCTCAAACTAAGCTAAAACACCTTTAAAGGTGTGGTTCACTCATTTAATCAATACATTTGCAGTGGTCTCTAGTAGGAACGAATGCCTTTTAAGTTGTACTCTGGGTACAAAAACCCTGGTGCCCCCGTTTCAGGATCTAGAAGATTGCCAGATCAGAGGAGAGCTTCAGATGGCAGGATTTGGAGTCTTACTTCCTGATATTTAGACGTCTCTCCTCTGATTGGCTAACAGCAACACGACTCTACCACTGACTGTTTGCTCCGCAACGTTGATGTTTTATCTCCACAAATAACACAAGCCTGGAGGAGTTCTGCTGTGTGGTGGAGTTGCTAATGCTAACGGTTAGCTTCTACTAGCCCAGACGTTCTCTGCTGTTTCCTGGACGCTAAACCAACAACAGCCTTCCCTGTCGTGAGTCAAGATGGGTGAGTCCATGAATGTTCAGTGACAGTGTGACATAGATCTTTCAGGATTTTCTAATCCTAGAGTTTCACCTAGAGTCTATTTTCTATCAGAAGCTAATGCAGGAGATAGGTGGAGGAGACTATTTTCATGTTCAGCCTGCATGACAAACTCAGAGTGACCCATTAGAATCAGAAATAATCATTAAAGAGCGAGTAACACCTAAATCAACTTTTTTTTGCTGATAAACTCTATAGATGAGTGTCGAATAGTGCTGTAGACATGTGTAGTCATTAATTTGGCATTTTAGTGCATTTTATTTATAATTTAAAAATTCTGCCAAAAACCGTAATTATATTTCCATCTTCAGGTTAAAACTCTGCTCTGTATTGATTTTGAATCAGACACAGCTGGTGGCTATGAGGTACGAGGTGACGTCTGCACTGGACTACAGCTGAGTCTCGGCCGCACCTCCAGCTGCTGGCTCGGCCACTCATGAGCCAATATGAAACGATACGGCTCAGAGACACTCACTTCTTTAAAAAAAACATCCTCATTCCTTCCTGCAAATGATCGAGGAGGAGAGAAAATCCTCCAGCCTGCTGCAGTTTCTGTGCTCGTTCTTCTGAGCGGTTAGTCTGCTGTGTGTGTGTGCTCATGTGCGCGCGCTTGTTAACAACTCTTTTTTCTACCCAAAGCTCGTGACCATAACTTGTGACTTTAAATCTTGAAGGTTCCTTGGGCCTTTTTAATGAACTTTGATCTTCAGTTCTCTCCATAGATGTTCTATGGAATGTAGGTCAGGTGAGTGACTGGGCCATTCAAGCAACTTGATTTTCTTTCTGTGAAACCAATTCATTGTTTCCTTGGCCTTGTGTTTGTGATCGTCGTCTTGTTAAATGTCCACCCTTTTTCACTTTCAGCTTTCTGGTAGATGGCAGCAGATTTTTATCCAGAATGTCCCTGTACATTTCTGTATTCATCCTGCCTTCAATGATATGAAGTCTGCCAGTACCCCACACCATGATGCTTCCACTCCCAAACTTAACTGTTGGCATGGTGTTCTTGGTGGTTGTGGGCAGTGCCATTTCTTCTCCAAACATTGTGTGTACAGTCGTTTTGAGAATGACACAAATATTAGTTTAAACAATTGGAAAGGGGCTTCATCGGAGAATATGACTTTGCGTTTGGGTCATCTGGAAAAAGGCTTGTCCGGAGAAGAAAAGGTGAGCGCTACCATCAGTCCTGTGTCATGCCAACAGTAAGGCATCCTGAGACCATTCATGTGTGGGGTTGCTTCTCATCCAACGGAGTGGGTTCACTCACAATTTAGCCCAAAAACACAGACCTGAATAAAGAATGGTACCAAAACACCCTCTTCAGCAACTTCTTCCAACAATCCAACAGCAGTTTGGTGAAGAACAATGCATTTTCCAGCAGGATGGAGCACCGTGCCATAAGGCTAAAGTGATAACTCAGTGGCTCGGGGACCAAAACGTTGAAATGTTGGGTCCATGGCCTGGAAACTCCCCAGATCTTAATCCCATTGAGAACTTGTGGTCAATCCTCAAGAGGCGGGTGGACAAACAAAAACCCACTAATTCTGACCAACTCCAAGAAGTGATGATGAAAGAATGGGTTGCTATCAGTCAGGATTTGACCCAGAAGGTGATTGAGAGCATGCCCAGTCCAACTGCAGAGGTCCTGAAAAAGAAGGACCAATACTGCAAATACTGACTCTTTGCATAAATGTCATGTAATTGTTGATAAAAGCCTTTGAAACATATGAAGTGCTTGTTATTATATTTCAGTCCATCACAGAAACAACTGGAACAAAGATCTAAAAGCAGTTTAGCAGCAAACTTTGTGAAAACTAATATTTGTGTCATTCTCAAAACCTTTGGCCACGACTGTAGAATGACAGCCAAAAAGTTCAGTTTTGGTTTCATCTGACCATACTATAGTCTGCCAGAAATCCACATGCTTCTCCAAATGCTGTTTCACAAACTTTAACCGGGCCTCAACATGCTTTTTGTTCAGCAATGGAGTCTTGCATGGTGAGCGTGCATGGTTGCCATGGTGGTTCAGTGCATTGCTTATAGTTTTATTTGAAACAACACCTGTTGATGCAAGGTCTTCCTGAAGTTCTGCCTGAGTGGTTCTTGGCTCTTGGAAAACTCTCTTGATTATTCTTTGGACTCCTCGGACAGGAATTTTACGTGGAGCACCTGATCATGGTCGGTTTATGTTCTTTCCATTTTCAGATAATAGCCCCCTCAGTGCTCACAGGAACATTCAGCATTCTGGAAATGCACCTATGATGGGTCCAGCAACTCTAATGCACCGGCGCATGTATCTAGCTCATAGAGCGAGACCCCGTGTTGGTGTGCGTATCTTTTAGGAGGTAGTCACGTGATGATACAGCTGCTGTTTCGCTGCTCAGTGAAGCGCTGAACCATGTGGAGGAGCGTCTCCATCTGCCAACAGCATGAGTTTCTGCCAAAAGTACATCTTTTGAAGCAAAATTATTCCATAGTTACATCATGGAGTCAGAAAGAAAACAGAAGGTGGTCCAAGAGCGATCATTTTGTTCTTTTTATTTCATTTTATGTCCTTGTTTTATCCTGTTTCTCTCCGTTTCTGCTTGATCCATCAGAATTTTGTTTCTAAATTATTCTTTTTAAATCATTGATATTATTTTCTGCAGGAGTCGCATTTGTTCAACTGAACTTTCATAATGGAAAATGGTAAATGGCCTGTATTTGTATTCAATTCAATTCAATTCAGTTTATTTATATAGCGCCAAATCACGACAAGAGTCGTCTCAAGGCACTTCACAAAGTAAACATTCCAATACAGTTCAGTTCATTAAGCCAATCAGTATAGCGCCTTCTTAGGGTTCTACAACCCCCCAAGGCACTTCACAACACAATCAGTCATCCACACATTCACATGCTAGTTGGGATGAGCTACATCGTAGCTACAGCTGGCCTGGGGCGCACTGACAGAGGCAAGGCCTGCCGTCAGGGCCGGTGCTAGCCATTTGGGTGCCCTAAGCACAAATGCTCTATGGTGCCCCCCCCCCCCCCCCCCCAAAAAAAAAAAAAAAGAACTATACAACAGTATGTATCAGTGTGTCTCTCATTATTTCCAAAATCGATTATTTAATTTTAAATTTAACTAAAATGATTGAAATTTAATAAAACATTTAACTAATTTAGCCTAATCAACAGCACCACACAATTAAAGAAACAAATAAAATAAATAAGTTAAAATAATAATACCACCACTATTATTAAAAAAATCTATGAAATGATTGGAGAGGAACTGAAAATTAAAAACAGTTTACTGTTTTCAAATATTAGGTTTGACTTAATATTACAGTTTTTCTCCATTGGTTTGGCCCATTTCTTGAAACAGAAATGACATTCTCAAAATAACATGGACAAACCTCCAAACCTCTTGGCAAATGTTCACAACACTATAGCTCACCTGCAAAAGCTCATATCTCTTCCAAAACTGTTAGGTCAGGCTTCAATCTAAATCCCTTTCTCATTTAAACAGTCAGTGTCTCCAAAATGGCAAAGATCCTTCTCAATAGCTTTGGCTCATTTCTCCACACAGATTGGACATTCTCATCATTCTTGGTGCTTTTGTCAAAATCAACCTGGATGGTTGATCACAACAACATGGTTCACCTGCAAAAGCTCATATCTCTCCTAAAACAGTTCACTCATGTGTCAAAACTACATTCCTTTCTAATCTGAATAGTCAGTGCCCCCAAAATGCATCGTCCCTTTGGCATTGTGTGAGTACTGCCATACAAAATGTTTAGATGTTTTGTCACTATGGCAGAGGACCAACAATAGACAATGATGTATGATATAAGTATCATAATGATAATTGTATAATACAGTAAACTGCGGTTTTCTGTTGAAATTGTTGAAGTCAGATGAAGCAAATACTGATTCTGAAATCAGGTAAAGGAGGTATTGAAACCAAATAAGCTGCTTACTGTGATTACAGGTAAGGTTATAATGGGAGACAACCAGTAACTGACTTCATTTACATACTGGTACCGCAGCTCCTTCACTCTGTCAGAGTTCCTCTCAAATGGTACCTTGTAGATTTGTTTCATTGTCATCTGATGCTTCTTCAAAACCTGCTCTATTGTGGAGATGCTTATTGTGTTTATATTTATAGTCTAGTTTCACCTGACTGTCAATGACTGTCATCAATGTATCAAATATTCAAAGAAATTCATATATGGTATTCATGGTACTATGTTCTTGACCAATTTTGACAATTGAACAGACAGTTGTGCATGCGAGTACTTATACAATGAAATCATGCTGACATGTTTTGGAGAGAATGATCATTGGACTGAGAATCAACTAATCAGTTTAGATCTACAAGATCTATTCATTTGGAAAATGTGCTCAATGTGGGCTAACTGTATAACGGTAGGCTACTTGTACTTAATCATTTGCAAAGATGCACTGAGACAATTGAGACACGTACTAAGGCATTTGCTGTTTGATTAAATGAATGAGAAATGCCATTCTGTTGTGAACATTTGCCAAGAGGTTTGGAGGTTTGTCCATGTTATTTTGAGAATGTAATTTCTGTTTCAAGAAATGAGCCAAACCAATGGAGAAAAACTGTAAGAAAGTGTAACTAAGACTCATCCTTTAAAGTACTGAATGAGACTTTTTGTCCACTACATTTTATTTATTAATTTCCACTCATTCTTCTTTTTTAGGAAGAACTTGTTAAAACCGGAAAATCATCTAACTCTCCAGAACTTCTTCACATTAGGTTATATATTTTAGATTAACAAACTTTAGCGCTGCTGATCTATCTATCTATCTATCTATCTATCTATCTATCTATCTATCTATCTATCTATCTATCTATCTATCTATCTATCTATCTATCTATCTATCTAACTATCTATCTATCTATCTATCTATCTATCTATCTATCTATCTATCTATCTATCTATCTATCTATCTGTCTGTCTGTCTGTCTGTCTGTCTGTCTGTCTGTCTGTCTGTCTGTCTAACTATCTATCTATCTATCTATCTATCTATCTATCTATCTATCTATCTATCTATCTATCTATCTATCTATCTATCTATCTATCTATCTATCTATCTATCTATCTATCTATCTATCTATCTATCAGCAGTTAGGAGTTACAGCTACATGTCACAAATGTCAAAGGAACTTTAATTTATAATTCATGTAAAATAATTTAAATTCCACCAAGGGGTGATCAATATCGTGTCATTCACAATATAACCTGTAATAATTTTTTGCCAAAAAAAACTATAATGTTAAGCTAATTGCATCCACTACACAGAGGATTATGTTCATGTGGGTCATCAGCATGAAGTTATTAAAAGATATGAAAGCAAACATGGCTGGAATCTGAGTTTTAATTCATATCAGCCAGTAAGGAAAAATGTGTTTGAGGAATTTTGGCCTCTCCAGGCTTCCATACCTTTAACCTGGTTATGCGGAGAAGGGGTTTAGCTCGTCCCTGCACATAAACAGCAAAAACACACCGATGAAGCGGTGAATTAAAACGCCCAAATCGGCTGGCAACGCAGCTGCATAAAAGCGTGTCATTTTGGTGACGTACAGGTCAGGGCACGGCTCTGGGACAGAGAACCAAGCCTGCCCTTCCCATCGGCAGCGGGTGAAGCGCACCGCTCCCCCGGTCTCACACTTATATATACAGTCTTTGGTCTCACAGCTAGAGCGGGTGCGACAGAGGCACATCAACTTGAAGTAGACAGATCAGATGGGATTCTGTGTGTGAAATAAATAACGCCAGTTAAATGGTCCTCTCTGTGTTGTTTGTGTGCATGGTGTCCAGTAGCTGATATTATAATTAATATAGTGGGGGTTTTTTTTCATAAAACTGATTGCTTGGTGCCCCCCTGGCCGCTCGGTGCCCTACGCAGTGTGCGTGATGCGCGTGTAGGGAGCGCCGGCGCTGCCTGCCGTACACTGGCGCCAACGGTCCCTCTGACCACCACCAGCAGGCAAGGCGGGTTAAGTGTCTTTCCCAAGGACTAACAGCAGCATTCCATAGAGGGAGCCAGGATCAAACCTGCAACTTTCCAATTACTGGACAACCCGCTCTACCTCCTGAACTACTGCTGCCCATACATTAATAAAAGAATGTCGTCAGTGCTGAGACATCACAGAGGACTGCATGGATAATGCACGCGGATGTTTGAAGTTTGGCCGTCAGAGCGGGGGTGGGGGGTGCGGACCAGACCACATTGGGTAAACGGCCCAGCGGGACTTAATATCAGAAGAGAGTCTTGCTATTAGGTTTACCTGCAATGATGTTTATGATCCAGCAGGTGTCAGTAGACAGACAGTGACACAGGATCGATACAGTTTGGGCGATGTGCCGAAACACGTCACAAGGCCTCATCTACCCATCACTACCTATAACCATTCCCATCAGAATGCTTTTCAACGATAAGGTTACAAAGATCTTGGGAGAGTTCTTTGCTTTTACCCATCATGAAGTCTTTCCTGTGTGCCTCTTGGGTAATGAGAAGTCTTTATAGGCCATCAATCAGGACTAAAGCAGCTGATATCAATTAGTACTGACAGGGGCGGGGCTTCTCTCTCAATACTGACAGATTTCAAGTGATCTCCTGGCTTTCTATGCCATTTTGCACCTTTTAATCTTCATGTGTTACTTTTTCCCTGTGTATTTTCACTTTATTACACATAACTCAATCAATGGACTTATATCTCTGTCTCACAGAAACCTGGCAAAAGCCCCGGGACTACTTTACTTTACAGTTTTTCTCCATTGGTTTGGCCCATTTCTTGAAACAGAAATGACATTCTCAAAAAAACATGGACAAACCTCCAAACCTCTTGGCAAATGTTCACAACACTATAGCTCACCTGCAAAAGCCCATATCTCTTCCAAAACTGTTAGGTCAGGCTTCAATCTAAATCCCTTTCTCATTTAAACAGTCAGTGTCTCCAAAATGGCAAAGATCCTTCTCAATAGCTTTGGCTCATTTCTCGACACAGATCGGACATTCTCATCATTCTTGGTGCTTTTGTCAAAATCAACCTGGATGGTTGATCACAACAACATGGTTCACCTGCAAAAGCTCATATCTCTCCTAAAACAGTTCACTCATGTGTCAAAACTACATTCCTTTCTAATCTGAATAGTCAGTGCCCCCAAAATGCATCGTCCCTTTGGCATTGTGTGAGTACTGCCATACAAAATGTTTAGATGTTTTGTCACTATGGCAGAGGACCAACAATAGACAATGATGTATGATATAAGTATCATAATGATAATTGTATAATACAGTAAACTGCGGTTTTCTGTTGAAATTGTTGAAGTCAGATGAAGCAAATACTGATTCTGAAATCAGGTAAAGGAGGTATTGAAACCAAATAAGTGAACTACTGCTTACTGTGATTACAGGTAAGGTTATAATGCTTTGGCTCATTTCTCGACACAGATCGGACATTCTCATCATTCTTGGTGCTTTTGTCAAAATCAACCTGGATGGTTGATCACAACAACATGGTTCACCTGCAAAAGCTCATATCTCTCCTAAAACAGTTCACTCATGTGTCAAAACTACATTCCTTTCTAATCTGAATAGTCAGTGCCCCCAAAATGCATCGTCCCTTTGGCATTGTGTGAGTACTGCCATACAAAATGTTTAGATGTTTTGTCACTATGGCAGAGGACCAACAATAGACAATGATGTATGATATAAGTATCATAATGATAATTGTATAATACAGTAAACTGCGGTTTTCTGTTGAAATTGTTGAAGTCAGATGAAGCAAATACTGATTCTGAAATCAGGTAAAGGAGGTATTGAAACCAAATAAGTGAACTACTGCTTACTGTGATTAAAGGTAAGGTTATAATGGGAGACAACCAGTAACTGACTTACATTTACATACTGGTACCGCAGCTCCTTCACTCTGTCAGAGTTCCTCTCAAATGGTACCTTGTAGATTTGTTTCATTGTCATCTGATGCTTCTTCAAAACCTGCTCTATTGTGGAGATGCTTATTGTGTTTATATTTATAGTCTAGTTTCACCTGACTGTCAATGGCTGTCATCAATGTATCAAATATTCAAAGAAATTCATATATGGTATTCATGGTACTATGTTCTTGACCAATTTTGACAATTGAACAGACAGTTGTGCATGCGAGTACTTATACAATGAAATCATGCTGACATGTTTTGGAGAGAATGATCATTGGACTGAGAATCAACTAATCAGTTTAGATCTACAAGATCTATTCATTTGGAAAATGTGCTAAATGTGGGCTAACTGTATAACGGTAGGCTACTTGTACTTAATCATTTGCAAAGATGCACTGGGACAATTGAGACATGTACTAAGGCATTTGCCGTTTGATTAAATGAATGAGAAATGCCATTCTGTTGTGAACATTTGCCAAGAGGTTTGGAGGTTTGTCCATGTTGTTTTGAGAATGTAATTTCTGTTTCAAGAAATGAGCCAAACCAATGGAGAAAAACTGTAAATCAAACCACCCCTACTGGATTTTCTTACCTGGACAAACCCTGTACTGCTGGCAGAGGTATTGCTGCCATCTACTGGCAAACCCATAAGCCTGGTTTATACTCTCTGTGAGCTCCGCAACGGAGAGACGCACATGGAGCGTCTGAAAGGTTTTCACATTGAACTTCTGTTCAGGCAGCGGAGTGCTGCAAAGCAATTCCCCGCCAGGACAACAGAGGGCGTAGCGCTATTCTGTGATATCCTGCCACCATGAAACTCATGTATCCGGTTCACGATAGTGTATTTACTCATGTGTTTACATTGTTTTAATGTATTTCAGAGACTTTTTAACACGGACTAATTTGTCCTTCATTCTCCTCCACCTCTTCATCCAGTCGCCACCTCTAAACCCACGTTTCCATCCACGTTTGCTCCGTATTTTGTACTCCTTCAGTCACGGGTGAATAAACGCTCATATTTTCGGACTTTTCCGTGATGCGTTCTTCAATCTATTCTGGGTCTGCCGCAAAATATTTTTTTACTTATTAAAGGAGCAACGGCGGTGCTGGTGACGAAGTTACAGGAAGCGTCATCCTGACCAATCACAAGCTTGCGGTCTCCGTCACTTTCGACGGATGTTTAAAATTTGGGGCATGTCTCCGTCACCCTCCACGAGCCAGTCGGAGAGCCCTTCGCCGACGCAAAATGGCGGTGCGTGCGTCCGTTTCACGCAGACGGACCGAGTATAAACCAGCCTTTAAACCATTCCTGATGTTCCCTCCTTTGAACATCTGACATTCAAACTCCTTGGATCCATCCCTCTGGTCATTTCTATAATATACCATCCCCCCAAACCTGACTCATCTTTCCTCTCAGCCATTCTGCTCCTAGGTGATTTTAACAGACACGTGGACTCCCCAAACTGTAAAATAACTGCTGACTTCCTGGATATGTTGAACAGCTTCAACTTCATTCAACATGTTGACTTCCCTACCCACACGGCCACACCCATGGACATATTCTGGACCTGGTCTGCTCTACCGGTCTCGATGTTAGAACTCTCCCCCACACTGACCTCAGTATCTCAGACCAGTGGTTCTCAAACTTTTTTACCCGAGTACCACCTAAAACCTATGTAGGATCTTCAAGTACCACCATGATTTTGGACATTAAAATAGTGCAAAATTGGACTGTTTCAGTACAGGAATGTTTTGTAGAAAAACTGGATTGCGTATAGTTTGAATGCTGTTTATTATGTTTTTACTTCCACATCAACACATATTTTAAATGAAGTAAACTGTACATTGAAGTACACTGAAAGCAAAGTAAAGATTGTTGTGCAAAAATCAACAAGGCCAAAAAACCCCAAGGCCATTTACAAATGAACTGCACAAATAATCAGAGTTGCACTGCACATATGGAAAATGACTGCAACAGAACATCAGTAATTGTGGTATTATGAACTGTACAGCAATAAGAAAAACAACTGGCGTGAGTCCTTTAAAACTGGAAGAACAAACTGTTCATTAACCATCATGTTAGTAATTTTGAAGACTCAGCCTACAGAAGCTAATGAGATGGGTGTGCTTGACTCTGTGAGCATAGTTTTGAAACGTCTGGCTCAATCGGCCGATTTCTAAGCTCCCTTTTATGAGTAAGGTGCTAAAAAAATGTGTCCACACTCAGCTACTGGACTTTCTCAATGAATTGAATATTTTAGAGACCTTCCAGTCAGGTTTTAAAATGCTGCACAGTACTGAAACTGCCCTGATTAAGGTTTTCAATGACATTTTCTTAGCTACAGATGGGGGCAATCCAGTCCTGCTGGTTCTGTTGGATCTCACAGCAGCATTTGATACTGTGGACCATGAAGTGCTGCTCCACCATCTTGAACATTATGTGGGAATTAGTGGTCAAGCTCTGAAATGGTTGAGATCTTATCTCCATGACAGGATGCTTTGTGTGAGGATGGGTGGTTTTTCATCCAGCTTCTCACATCTGCCTTGGGGGGTACCGCAGGGTTCAATACTGGGACCCTTGTTGTTCTCTATTTACATTCTGCCACTGGGTGACATCCTACAAAAGTATGGCATGGGCTTCCATCTTTATGCCGACGACTGCCAATTGTATTTACCTTTGGATGGCGCGGGAGACCACATGATAAGTCATTTCATGGATTGTTTGGCAGAAGTCAAGGCATGGATGGCAGAAAACTTCCTCTGTCTCAATGAAAAAAAAACTGAGGCAGTGTTGTTTGGACCCAGTGGACATTTAGATTTTTCCAAGGTGGACTGTGGTAAATTGAGTGCCTACTTGGGTGCTTCTGCAGTCAATCTTGGCATGAAGATGGACAGCACGTTCAGCTTGGATGCCCATGTTGGTGCTGTAGTATCCGCTTCATTTTACCACTTAAGACGTTTGGCTAAAGTAAAGCCATTTTTATCCAGAAGGGACCTTGAGACTGTTGTTCATGCTTTTATTACCTCGCGCCTCGACTACTGCAACTCTGTCTTATTTGGTGTAGGTAGGAGTACAGTAGCTCGACTGCAGCTTGTTCAAAATGCTGCAGCAAGATTCCATCCATCCATCCATCCATGGATGGATCACGTCACGTGACACCAATCTTGGCTGCTCTCCATTGATGTTGATTTTAGAATTTGTTTTAAACTTCTTTTAATGGTGTTCAAGGCACTGAATGGACTTGCTCCAGCCTATTGGACAGACTTGTTGCAGCTATATGCTCCGGCTCGGACACTACGTTCTGAGAACCAGCTGCTGCTTGTGGCTCCCACAGCTCGGCCGAAGTCCAAAGGGGACAGGGCATTCTCTGTAGCAGGACCGAAACTCTGGAACGCACTGCCCCTAACTAGTAGGCTCTCTCCATCAGTGAAGGTTTTTAAAGGGGACCTAGAATGTAAACCAACATTTTCCTTGTTGTTGTTGAATAAGACAGCTTGGGTGGTCAACAGCAGCATGCCAAAAAGTCAAAGCTGTGTGTGACCTACTTTTTATATAAATTAGAAAAAGGCGAGAGAAAAACCTCCTGTTCTGAGAAAGCCTTCCTTAACACGTCATAAGGGGGAGCCACGCCTCCTCACACCTGCATGTCTCCAGTGTCTGAGGCCTTCTGGGGAAACCAACCAATCAGCAAGCAGCTCATTATCATATTCATGTCCTGGCCGAGTGGGAGGGGCTAACAGCTCTTTTCACAACAAGGCTGGTTTAGGGGGTTTAGAATGGCCTGTATCAGGGCTCCTGGGACAGATGAAAGCCTAAAGAACATTTCTGATGCTTTTAGAGGCTCAGAGCTGTTTTAGATTGTTGATTAACTGCATTCTTGGTCACCTTTAAAGTGAGGCTGAAGACCTACTTTTATGATCTGGCTTTTAACTCTGTGGGTTAGCTTATTGCTGATGTTTTATATGCTTTTATCTTGTAATTTTAACTTGTTGGTTTTGATTGTGTTTGTTAGTTTTTATCTGTTTTATTCTTTTGATGTACAGCACCTTGGAGGCATTTCCCGTGCCTGTAAGGTGCTTTACAAATAAAGGTTGAGTTGAGTTGAATAGAGGACAGCTTCAGCCTGAGATCATCTTCTGTATCTAGGCTGCTTCTGTGTTTACATTTAATCAGAGAGAGGGATGAGAAGTCTTTCTCACACAGGTAGGTTGTTGTTAAAGACAACAGAAAGCACACGGCTTTTGTAGAAAGCTCAGGGTATCACTTTGTCTCTGTATCCAGAGGTCCAACAGTGATTCTCTTTTAAATGCAGACACCAGTGTCTCATCACAGGACAGTTCAAGTAAATGTTCTTGCTCCTCTCCTGTGAGGTTTTCTGGCATGTTGGACACATCTGTGTCAAAGGGCCGTCTCATCCAGTTGTTCTCTGTGTTCATGGGGAAATATTTCAGCAGCTGCTCCTGTAGTGAAGTAAGGTGTGTGAGGATGTTTTTTTCTGCCATGGTCAGAAGAAACTTGACAAAGTGGGGAAAGATGAAACGTCACCTGCACTGACCTTGTTTTCAAATAAGCTTAGCTTCTTCAGCATAGCGTTTATTTTGTCCTGCACATCAAAAGCACTGACAGACATTCCCTGTAGTCCCAGATTGAGTTTGTTTAAACGTGAGAAAATGTCTGAGAGGTAAGCCACACTGTGTCTTCAAATACACTGCGCCACTATCGCCATGTCGTGTTCCTCATCGTTGTTGCGGCTTGCATTTGTAAGGGATTCACTGTGATTATCTTGGCCACATCCGATCTCTTTGTAAAGCTACCACTTTTAAGCCACAAGTCCAATGACTTTGATACTTTTTTAGCGTTTACTCCGCTTGCCATCTTGTCACAGATTAAGCTAATCTCTTGTGCACATTAGCCCGAGCCGCCCATCCGTGTTCAGACCACAGATGAACGTCGTGAGTGGTCGTGACGTAGCACGTCATAAATACGTTTTAATAAAAATACTTTAATTATGATGAAAATATGCCAAGATTAGGCCGCCTCATGTTAGAAATGTTTAATTAAAAAAACAAACAGTATTCTATTCATAAATATTTCATTTTAAAAAAGGGTTGGGTTCTCCACGTACTACCATAGTTTGAGAATGACTGCTGTAGACAGGGTATCCGCGGAATCTTGAAAAGTCTTAAAAGTCTTGAAATTGATTTAAGGAAAATTAAGACCCTTGAAAAGTCTTAAAAAGTCTTAAATTGATGTAGTAAAGTCTTAAATTTTTTTAGTATTGGCGTGAATTTAAAATACGTTCGTCTCATACTTGCAAACTTCGCTTTTCGGCGAAAATTGCCGTTTATGAAGCTAAATATGACGTTCGCGTGAATCGAAGAGTTTTTGTTTTTAGGAGGAGTGGGTCTTCGCTCGTTCACAAACCATCTTTGTTAGTGGGTCACGAGTCGTTATCTGACCAATCACAGTCAGGCAAAAAGACGCTGAGCTATCGCGGCAGCACCCAAACCACCAAAACAAACTCCAGCGAGCACGGAGGACAGGTGAGCACGATGGAGAAAGACTGTAAAGACTCGTAAACTAGACGTGTTCAGAGAAACTCTGACAGTCTTTGTTGTTTCTGAGTCTTTTTTTTTTTGTGTCACGACGCAGAGTCTGATATGAAACGGAGCAGAAAAGCCGAGTCACAGAAAACATGTTGGTCAAAAGCAGGTTTCCCAGTAAATAGACAGGTTCATACTAAAACCCAAAGGAGATTCTGACACAGACAAGGTGCTGGCGTTGTGTTTCAGATACAGACAAGCTAAACCCTTTTATAACGACAGAATTTAATGAAATCCTTGATTACTTATTCTCAGAATTTTGAGGGAAAAAGTAACTGAGGAACTCTCAGGTTAGATCTGAATTTTTTCAGAGATTAAAAATCAGTGATGTTTTTTTTCTTCTCTTCCCTACATATCTACTAATAGAGCAGGGGTTGGGAACATGCAGCTCTGGAGCCGCATGCGGCTCCTTTAGCGACCCCTAGTGGCTCCCTGGAGCTTCTTCACAAATGTATGAAAATGGATGGGGGATATTTTTTGTTTTAATATGGTTTCTGTAGGAGGACAAACATTCTTAACGTTTTCTAATGCTGTAAAAACGTGCATAATAAATATTAAATTTTAACATTTCTGTCAACGAAAATTTGCGTCATAGCCTGCGACACGTTTCAGTGCGGCGCCCATAGATATATGGCGGCACCGTGCCAGGCAGATGGATGTAAACAAACCAGCGGGTGTGTCAGGGCCGTGGATCCCAAAGGGAAAAAGAGAAAGATAGCTGATGAGAACAGAGGATTCAAGGAAGAATGGACCCAATTATTTGCTTTCATTGTCGACGCGGAAGGATTACCTGGAAAAACTTCAACTTTTCACCGCTGTCGCTCGGACAAGGACCAATCAGCGGAGGTTTCACTGACTGACCAATGAGGGGACAGGATACTTCTCAGTACATCTCCGGGTAAACATGGAGGAAAAGTTAATACTTGCCGTGTCTGATGTCCCAGAGCTTTACAAGACTTCACTTAACTCCAGCAAAACCTTGTGAGACTTCACATCTACCGCTGTTTCAACTCTGAACTGCTTTAATAACCCAAAATTCCCCCCAATCTGACGGCCAATCAAAACAACGGAAGACTCGCTATTCACCCTGCTGGAACAGAGGCGTCGCTGGCTTTTGCCGCTGCCGCATGTCGCCTCCCGTGTGTCAGATTATAAAAGCAGATTTAAGAAGTGGATTACATCTCCAAACTCCACTACTGCTGCAAGTTTTGTTGCAACCTGAGAGATAAAAGCAGGGAAAACTGTTCACGGATGGTGATTACATGAAGGATTCATTCATCAAAATATCAGAGCACCTATTTCAGACTTCAAAAACAAAACCGAGATAATCCAGAAAATTAAAGACATTCCTCTCTCCACAAAGACAAGGACCATTAAAATGACAGGCGACGTCACCAATCAGCAAATCAGAGACATTAATTCAGCTTCAGCGTCCTCAACTACCTGTGATGAGTCGTGTGAGGTGATCGATATCAAACCGACAGCGCTGTTATGCAGGTATGTGAGCTGTGATGGGCTCAAGAAGAAATGATCAAATTAATACCACTGATTAATGTTGTAATGGAAGTTAAACTTAAAGCACCAAATATCTACAGCAGAGTCACGTGGTGTGTCGTTCTCTCCAGGATGCGCTGCAGGAAATAAACATTTAATCATGAATGCTCATTATGTATTTGTTATCTACTTAGTCATTTTGATAATAGGCTAATATAGCTAATAAACACTTATAACCTGTGTTGCCTTCATATAAGGCTTTTCATTTTTTGCGGCTCCAGACAGATTTTTTTTTGTTTTTTTGGTCCTATATGGCTCTTTGAACATTTTGGGTTGCCGACCCCTGTAATAGAGATTTGAAATTAAGAAGAAATAAACTTGCAAAAAAGTATGGATTTTTTAATGGGATGTTGATATTAGTGGAAAACTAATTCAAAATTAACATAAATGGATCCTAAAAGTGTTACTGGTACTTTTACTATCATTCTGTTGTGGAAAAGCTGCTTCAATCAATCAATCAATCAATCTTTATTTATAAAGCGCTTTTTCATGCATTTTGGTGCAACACAAAGCGCTGAACAATTAAAAACAACCACACAATAGTCAAATTCCCACCCCTCCCCCACAGATCAGCATCCAAGATCCCTTATATCTCCCTCTTCCCACCCCCAATCCCATCCCATGCACACACACACACACCACTCATCGCCCCGGCTCCAGAACCCGAGCCGCCGCCACTCATCGCCCCGGCTCCAGAACCCGAGCCGCCGCCACTCATCGCCCCGGCTCCAGAACCCGAGCCGCCGCCACTCAGGTCCCGGCTCCTATATCCACGGCGCCGACCTCCCAGGCCCGCCAAGTCCCGGCTCCTGAATCCACGGCGCCGACCTCCCAGGCCCGCCAAGTCCCGGCTCCTGGTCCCACGGCGCCGACCTCCCAGGCCCGCCAAGTCCCGGCTCCTGGTCCCACGGCGCAGGCCCCCCAGGGTTCCCCTCGGCCTGCGTTGGGCGTCCGGTGCCGCCCTTTGAGGGGGGGGTACTGTCACATTCTGTCCTGTCTCCCCTGTTCTGTTTAGTTCTTTGTCCAGGTTAATTGGTCCCACCTGCCTCTCGTCTCCTAATCACCAGTTCACTCTCCTCCTCATGTATTTAAGCCCTGCCTGTTTTCTGTTCCTGGTCGAGTCATTGTTAGTTGTCAGTTGTGTTCCAGTCAGTCCTGTATGTTCCTTTTTCATATTAAAACCTTTTCAACCGCCTCACCTGCATTTGGGTCCTCATCTTCACCTCCACCCGCACGTTCGTGACAACTTAAGAATGATTTCAGTATTTTGGAATATTTTCAGATGTGTTTTGTGAATTAGTCTCATAATAATTGTTAATATGATCTCTAGTAATTTTCTGATCAATTCTGTCATTATATTTTTCAGTTTTTTGAGCAGAGTGACTGTGGTAGAAAGTTGTTTGCATTTTGCAAAAAATCACATTGATGATTTTTTTAAATGATTCTAACAGGTTATTGATGCAATAAAGTATGTAAATGTCAGGTCACTACAAAACCCAGTAGATGCATGGATGCTAATCTTCAGGTGGTCGGGGGTTAGTTGTCACCTTTTTCACACCCTCTAAGTTTGCAGGTAATAAAATTAGATTCATGTAAACTATTAAAATAAAATGATTTTTTTGCTCTCTTATGCCAGTTGTTTGCTTGCGTTTCCGTACCACGTGACTTGACGTACCATTGCTACAGCCTTGCTGTCCTGAACGTGACGTGTCCCACCGCAATGCAGTATTTAAAAAGAATATATTAGTGTTTAACAGTTGATTAGTTCATTGCTATAAAGTCTTGATTTTTATTTTCTAAGGTCTTAAAAAGTCTTGAAAAGGTCTTAAATTTAAGTTTGAGATTCCTGCATATACCCTGTGTAGAGTAAAACTGCTCTGGTATGTTTCTGTCTGCCTCTACTGCCAGGACAGGATGGGTTAAAAGAACATGGACTCAACAGGAGAATTCTCTGCCAGGAGCCAGGATTGATCCTACAACCTTCCGATTGCTGGACAACCCGCGGTACCTCCTGAGCTACTGCTGCCCCTGCCCACCTCTAAATGCATGAGGGAAGTGGATCTGCTCCGAGGCTCTCCCAGATATTGGAACATCTCAGCTTATAGCAGCCTGAGCTGGGATAGGTGGATGTGGTCAGGTCCAGCTTTTACTCTTAAAGTGACAGAGCCCTGAAACGGCTCATTCTGGAAGGTTATGAAAATGTCAAGAATAAAGCTTGGTTTGGAAAATTGGAACTTGGAAACTGTGCAAAGAACTTAATAAAGCTATTTTGTAAAGACCATAGAACTATTATAACTATATAAAGTCATAATATGGTCATAATGGTTAAAATGGTTTTCTTTACGTGGATAATGCTATAAAACACTGTAACCATGATCAATGTATCACATAAACATTTATTTTTATTCAATTTTTACTTTTTTAGGTCAGCTTTATTCATATTTTTAATACATTTACAGTGGCCTCTAGTAGGAATGAATGCCTTGTAATTCATCCTCCGAGGAAAAAAAGCTCCAGAGTGCCTGTTTGAGGACATACAAGTCAGCTGGAGCAGAAAGTAGCTTCAGACGACAGGATCTGGAGTCTTATTTCCTGATATGTGGGCATCTCTCCTCTGATTGGCTAACAGCAACACGACTCTACCACTGACTCTGTTTGCTCTGCAACGTTGATGTTTTATCTCCACAAATAACACAAGCCTGGAGGAGTTCTGCTGTGTGGTGGAGCTGCTAATGCTAACAGTTAGCTTCTACTAGCCCAGACGTTCTCTGCTGTTTCCTGGAAGCTAAACCAACAACAGCCTTCCCCGTCGTTAGTCAAGATGGGTGAGTCCATGAATGTTAGTGACAGTGTGACGTAGATCTGTCAGGCTTTTCTAATCCTAGAGTTTCACCTAGAGTCTATTTTCTATCAGAAGCTAATGCAGGAGATAGGTGGAGGAGACGATTTTCATGTTCAGCCACAAAAAAGAGTGACTGATTATAATCTGGGTTCGAATTTAACTTTTTTGATCACCAGCCAAAGTGGCTGGTAACGTTCTGAACCAGCCAATCAGAATTTCCACAAGCCAAATTTTTCTGCAGTGAAAATAGAGATTATAAATGTCACTGAATGGAGATTTGATAAGTGCAAACATTGATTTCTTTTTTTACGGTGTCTCTTCCCTCTGAATCAAACATCCTCAGAACTCTCTGAACTCATTTCCTTTTCTAAATCAGAGTAACCCTCAGTTTATTTTGCTGCACATTTGTGCACAAACTCAGGCCTGCGTTGGCGCAAACTGTCGGCATGCCAGATGTCAATGACTTTGGTTGGATCAGTCTCTGATGTCAGGTGAGCACAACTGAGTTTTCAGGAGGTCAGAGAGGATCTCACTTTTTAGGCGTGAACGCCTTGCAGTCGCTCCTGCCTCATGACACTGAACCCTCTTTCATAGTCAGCTGTGCTTGCAGGGATGGTGAGGAGAGCATCAAAGAGGTAAAGGACGTCAGCGCTCTGCTCACAGTACGCCAGGTTTTCACAAGAGTTCCTGCAGCAGGGTCAGACAACATTACGCTCTTGCAAACAATCATTTTAAAGTGAAACTTTATATAGTTTTTTAAAAGAGTAATCAGATTTGTGTTGCGCTATTAACAAATAAAAATCTTACACTATTACACATTTAGCTTTTTAAGCACTTGTTTAAAAATGTTACTGTTTAGGAACATCAAAGTGATTTTTTTCACCAACATCATTTTCCAAGTACCTTGGCTAAATCCTGCAGTTCAGCTTTGAAAATTGTCCATTGATCAGGGATCAAGTCCACATCCACTCCAGCAGACAGCAGAAGAGCTCAGAAGTGACCAGTGAGCTTGTTTATCTCCTTGTCACCAAAATCTGAGAACAAGAGAAAACATTACTACAAAGTTCAGAAGTTGTCTTAAATCATAAAGAGTTGTCCATTACTAACCGAAACTCGTGCTTGCCTCTGGCCAGCACTGGAGACTGGTCAGTCATAGCATGCAGGACACCACTGTTCACATCACTAAATCTCACAGTGATGCATTGGCACAGAGAATTGATCACCCTGTTCTTTGCCTTGTCATGCTGGCTGGCATCAGGAGGACTCCCTCATAGGTGTCTGTGGCCCAGGTCTACAGTTCTGCAGATACAGGTGCTGGTCCTAAAATTAGAATATCATGACAAAGTTGGTTTATTTCAGTAATTCCATTCAAAAGTGCAACTTGTATATTAGATTCATTCATTACACACAGACTGATGTGTATTTATATTAATGTTGATGATTATAACTGACAACTAATGAAAATCCTAAATTCAGTATCTCAGAATATTAGAATATCAATTAAGACCAAAGCAAAAAAAGGATTTTTAGAAATGTTGTCCAACTGAACAGTCTGAACATAAAGCTATGAGCATGTACAGCATCAGTATTTAGTTGGGCTCCTTTGGCCTGGATTACTGCAGCAATGGGGCGTGGCATGGAGTCCATCAGTCTGTGGCTCTGCTCAGGTGTTCTGAGAGCCCATGTTGCTCTGATAGTGGCCTTCAGCTCTTCTGAATTGTTGGCTCTGGCGTGTTGCATCTTCCTCTTCACAACAGCCCATAGATGTTCTATGGGGTTAAGGTCAGGTGAGTCTGCTGGCCAATCAAGAACAGGGACACCATGGTCCTTAAACCAGGTACTGGTAGCTTTGGCACTGTGTGCAGGAGCCAAGTCCTGTTGGAAAATGAAATCTGCATCTCCATAAAGTTGGTCAGCAGCAGGAAGCATGAAGGGCTCTAAAACCTCCTGGTAGACGGCTGCGTTGACCTTGGACCTCAGAAAACACAATGGACCAACACCAGCAGATGACATGGCACCCCAAACCATCACTGACTGTGGAAACTTTACACTGGACCTCCAGCAACGTGGATTCTGAGCCTCTCCTCTCTTCCTCCAGACTCTGGGACCTTGATTTCCAAAGGAAATGCAACATTTACTTTAATCAGAGAACATAACTCTGGACCACTCAGCAGCAGTCCAGTCCTTTTGTCTTTAGCCCAGGTGAGACGCTTCTGATCCTGTCTCTTGTCCTAGAGTGGCTTGACACAAGGAAAGTGACAGCTGAAACATGTCTTCATACGTCTGTGTGTGGTGGTTCTTGAAGCACTGACTCCAGCTGCAGTCCACTCTTTGTGAATCTCCCCCACATCTTTGAATGGGTTTTGTTTCACAATCCTCTCCAGGGTGAGGTTATCTCTATTGCTTGTAGACTTTTTTCTACCACATCTTGTCCTTCCCTTCACCTCTCTATTAATGAAAAAGAAAGAAAAGACCATTTGCTCTTAGATCATTTGTGACCAATTTCCTTATTAAATAATGATTATATGGTACTAGCACTAATTCGAGTAAAGCCTTTATTAGATAAAGTTATCGATGAGAGCCAATCTGGATTTATGCAGAATCGTCACATCTCAAACAACATAAGATTAATTTTAGATATAAAAGACTACCCAGAGCTTGTCCAGGATGATAGTTTTATTCTGTTTTTAGACTCTTATAAAGCTTTTGACACATTAGAACACAAATGTATTGCCACTGCCTCAAATAAATTTGCTTTTCGTCGATCCTTCTGCAATGCAGTTCAGACACTGTTTCCAGCTCCATAGAACTTGCTACTGGAACTTCTCCAAGATCCTTTTAGAACGTGGAGTAAGGCAGGGCTGCCCCCTATCAGTGCATCTATTTCTTCTCTCTGTGCAGCTCCTGAACTCACATGTGAGACTCAGTCTGCTATAAAGGGTTTGGCAATGCTAACAGAGAAATACTCATAAGTCAACTAGAAGATGCTGCTGCTCTTTCTCATGGATGCTTCACAAGCATCAATAGCATTAATTTCCTTTAATCTGCTTAAATGTGAACTTTAACCTGTTTAAAACTGTCTGGCGACTTCAGTTCATGGAATCCGTGTGAGAAACTCTAATGATTAAACATAAACATGAACTCCAGGTGCACAAACTTTGCTGCTATTGTAGACAAAACTCAAAAAACACTCGAGAGAGACCGATCTTTAAGAGTTCTGCTTTCTAAGGCAGAGGGACTCTCTAGTCTAACCTATGCTGCTCAGTCATTACATGCAGACAACACATCCTGTAAGTCGGTTAGTAAGCTATTATAACATTTTCTATGCAGAAACAAAACTCACGACCTGTGAAAATCTGTCATATTAAACCCTGACAAAGGCGGCTTAAGTTCAATTGATTTTGGTGCACTTAATACTTTTAAAATAAATTGTAAATAAATTAACTTCCTGTTGCTGTGTGATTATAGCATAAATACCACTGAAGCTCTCCTCTTCCATCAACAAATTCTTCTGGCGTGGACGTTAATTTACAAACAGTTTTTCTCCACAGAACTGTTATATTTGGAATAATTGTTACATTGTTGATAAAACAAAACACTATTTCTCAACAACTGGTTCAACAGCAGAATTGTTTTGGTTCGGTTGCTCTGAATCTCTTGTGAGATATAACATACCAGTAACGCCTAAAGAATTTTTAGTTGCTATCCCATCTGGTTTGAGTGTGGTATTCAGGCGCTGCCACGGTTCTGCTCCTCTGTCAGTCACGCCCCCTGATCTAGTGTGTTCTTGTTAGATTTTGCTTTTCACCGAGCAAACGTCTGAACACCAAGATAAGAGCTCTGCTTCAGAATGCCTTGGTTTCTGATCCATCAGTCACATTTTATTGGGCCAATTTTGTGTCAGATATTAAATGGGAAAAAATTTGGACACTGTCACAGAAATTCTCTTTGACCCAACAAAGTCATCAGAATCAGAATAGACTTTATTGTCGTTGTACAGGGTACAGCGAAATTGGAGTGCCACTCCATTTGGTGCAGGATAAATGTAAAATCAACACAATCAATCAAATCACATTCAATCAAATAAATGTAAAATCAACAGTAATATGTGCTAAAATATAGAGTAGCAGCATTGCAGGTCCCTATTGTGTGCAGAATATTTGCAAATTGAGTGAAACTGAGAAAGCACATATTAATATTATTGCACTTTATCAATATTAGACGGTAAATGTGGGGTTCGGGTTTGCAGGTTCATCTGGTTTTGTGGTTGTTTGCTACGGTGATAGCTCTGGGAAAGAAGCTATCTCTGAATCTATTTGTCCTGGTTTTATGTGACCTGTACCGTCGGCCTGATGGTAACAGGTCAAACAGATGGTTACTGGGGTGAGAGAGGTCTTTGATGATATTGCTTGCTCTACTGAGGTAGCGGGAGTTGGCAATGTCCTCCAGGCTGGGCAGAGAGCAGCCAGTGATCTTCTGGGCTGTGCTGATGACCCTCTGCAGTACTTTCCTGTCTGCAGCTCAGCACCCTGCGTACCATGTTGTGATGCCGTACGCTAGGACGCTCTCTATGGTGGCTCTGTAGAATGTCACCAGCAGCCTCTCCTCCAGGTCGTTCCTCCTGAGCACTCGTAGGAAGTGGAGACGCTGCTGGGCCTTTTTTACCACCGCTGTAGTATTTGCAGTCCAGGGGAGATCATCAGAGATCTGCACACCCAGAAACTTCATGGAGCTGTCACATCCACCCCCGGAGCCTCCCTCCGGACTCCATCTCCCGTCAGGCCACGCGCCTCCGGCGCCCTCCGCCGTCACCGACGTCATCCATAAAAGCCGGAAGGACTCTCTCAGACGCTCTCAGTCATCAAGGATTTCTACGTCTGATATCGGACTGTTTCTCAATCCCTTTTCGAGCTTATGCTCTTTCTTCAAGCCCGCCGGCTTTCCGGACTCGAGGACGTTCCCCCGAGCCGTCTCGCTCCCTCCGGAGCTCACCTCCCGCTTCCGTTAGGAGCGCACCTCACCTTCCGAACTCTCCGAGCCCTCCGGCTCACCGGATTGGTGGATTTTAACCTCTGGACTTGAGGAAGTTATTCCGGACCTTTTGGTTTATCTTCCCCGAGCCGCTTCGCTCCCTCCGGAGCTCAACTCCCGCTCCCGCTCGGAGCGCCTCTCCTCTCCATCCTCGTCGACGGCCGACGCCAACGGCTGCTCCCCCGCCAGCTGGGGTAAGTCACAACTCGTGACAGGATGACTGAGCCTTTTGACCCTGTGGAGGTCGCTCACCTCCGCGCCGAGGTCTCCAATCTCCATGGACTAATAGACCGCCTGAACACCAAGGTGGAAAGCATGTCCAACATGCTTATGCAGCTGTCGGCCTCCTTCACCGCCCTCCAGAGAGAGTGGCGCGGCGGCCCGGAGGAACTGCATTTCGGCACCCCCGACCGCTGGAATGGCGTGGATGGCAGCCCGGATGGCCTACTTGCTACACTGGACATGTTGTTCGAATGTCAGCCGTCAAAATACGCCTCTTCCCGGGCCAAGGTCGCTCACCTGGTCTCGCTGCTGTCCGGACGGGCCCTGGAGTGGGCTGCTGCACTCTACCACAACAAGGCCCCTGTCTGCCAGGACTACTCCACCTTCGTGAAGGAGCTTCGAAAGACCTTTGCTCCCCCGAGCAGTGACATCGGCGCTGAAGCCCAACTCCTCCGCCTGCGTCAGGGCAGACGCTCGGTGCGGGACTACGTGTCGGAGTTTCGGACATTGGCAGCCAAGGTGGTGTGGGGCGATCCAGCCCTCAGGTCAGTGTTTAAAGAGGGTCTGGCCGACTATATACGGGCCGAGTTGGTGGGGCGCCAGCTGCCAACAACGCTGGATGGAATGGCTGAGTTGGCGCTGCAGATGGATCAACGAGTGTTCTCCTGCCCGCGGACCGCGGGTCATGACACCCCCCATCGTTCCGCCACGCCACCATCGCCGTTTCCCGGAGCTACCGGGGAGGAACCCATGCAGCTGGGCCACTTACCCCCCGCCGAGAAGGCGAGACGCCGGAAGGAAGGCCTGTGTCCCTACTGCGGATCCGCCGGTCACGGACTTCCTCAGTGCCCAGTCCAGTGCCAGAAAAGACCAGGCCAGGTGATCGTTGGGGGAATAGCGCCTGGCCCTGTTCCCGAACCCCCGCCAGACGGCCGGCTTCTGCTGTCCGTGACCCTACATCTCCCATGCGGACCTTTGGAGACCAAAGCGCTGCTGGACTCAGGCGCCTCCGAGAACTTTATGGACTGTGGCCTGGCCTCCCAACTCCGCCTCCACCGGATCAAACTGGACCGGACTGTTCCCGTCACCTCCGTTGACGGTCGACCACTGGATCCGTTCCCCATCCAACACAGCACCTCCCCACTTCGCATGAGCCTGGGGGATCACCAGGAGACCATCCGCTTTCTCCTGATAACAACCCCAGCCACTCCGCTTATTCTGGGCCTGCCCTGGCTGTCCCTACATGACCCCAACATTTCTTGGTCCACCGGCCGCCTCCTGGGCTGGGGTCCTAACTGCACTTTTCACCGACCCCTGCCGGGGGGCCTCCCCAACGGCCACAAAAGCTCTGCCCTCGCAGCTGTGCCCACGCCATATAGGGACTTGGCGGCCGTCTTTGACCGACAACGGGCCGGGGCCTTACCCCCTCGACGGCCTTACGACATGGAGATCCGCCTCCAACCCAGGGCTGTTCCCCCCCGAGGCCGCCTGTTCTCCCTGTCACCTGCCGAGGATCGGGCAATGGAGGAGTACATCACAGAGAACCTACGCCAGGGTCTGATCCGCCCTTCCACATCACCCGGAGCAGCCAGCTTCTTCTTTGTAAAGAAGAATGATGGAGGCCTGCGGCCATGCATTGATTATCGCGGCCTGAACCAGGTAACCATCAAGGATCGGCACCCTTTGCCTCTAATTGACACCACTCTGAACTCTCTCACCCATGCCACTGTTTTTACGAAATTAGACCTCCGGAACGCCTACCATCTGGTCCGGATAAAGGAGGGGGAGGAGTGGAAGACCGCCTTCATCACGCCCACCGGCCATTGGGAATATCTGGTCATGCCTTTTGGACTGTGTAACAGCCCAGCGGTGTTCCAACGGCTGATCAACGACGTCCTACGGGACATGCTGGGGCGCTGGGCTTTTGCATATCTGGATGATATCCTCATCTACTCCTCCACCCTGGAGGAACACCATCACCATGTCCGGGCGGTCCTTACCCGGCTCTTGGAGAACGGACTCTTTTGCAAGCTGGAAAAATGCTCCTTCCACCAATCCACCATCTCCTTCCTGGGTTTTACCATCACCCACGGTGGTCTCTCCATGGATTCTCAGAAGGTTGAGGCCGTTTCCAAGTGGCCGCTTCCGTCTACCCTGAAACAGTTGCAGAGCTTTCTGGGGTTCGCCAATTTCTATCGGCGCTTCATCAAGGGTTACAGCACCATCGCTGCCCCTCTCACCGACCTCACAAAGGCCCAACACCAGGCTCGTCCATTCTCCCTCACACCAGCAGCCATGAAGGCTTTCAGTCACCTGGTTCACCTCTTCACCTCCGCACCTATCCTCCTCCGCCCAGACCCCAGAAAGGCCTTCACGGTCGAAGTCGACGCATCCGACGTGGGCGCTGGCGCCGTCTTATCCCAGCTGGGTCCAGACAACAAACTCCACCCGTGCTGCTTCTTCTCACGAAAGTTCTCCCCTATCGAACAAAGATATGGCGTGGGCGACAGAGAACTGTTGGCCATAAAGTGGGCCCTCGAAGAATGGAGACACTGGCTGTTGGGAGCCGCGGTCCCTTTTACCATCTGGACCGACCACCAGAACCTGGTCCACATTCGATCGGCCAAACAGCTCAATCCCCGCCAGGCCCGCTGGGCTCTCTTCTTCGAGCCTTTCCACTTTCTGCTGACGTACTGGCCTGGCACCAAGAACACCAAGGCAGACTCTCTGTCTCGACAGTTTACTCGCCAGCCACAACCGAGCACGCCCGTACCGACTCTGCCAGCAGAACGGATCCTGGCACCCCTCCACTGGCCACTGGAGACGTCCATCCGTCAAGCACTCCTCACCCATCCAGCACCGCCTGGGGCTCCGGACCGTCGCCTCTACGTACCACCACCGTGCCGCCAGGAAGCACTCTCCTGGGGTCACTCATCCAAATGGGCCTGTCACCCCGGTGCCGCCCGCACCTTGCAACACCTGCGACGCTCCCTCTGGTGGCCCCCCATGGAGAGGGATGTGAAGAATACACGGCCGCCTGTGAGACATGCGCCCGCAACAAGACCTCCACACAACCTCCAGTCGGTGCGCTCGCCCCTCTCCCGGTTCCCCGGAGGCCCTGGACGCACCTAGGTCTGGACTTTGTCACTGGCCTGCCGGTGGTAGACGGCCTTAACACTATCCTGACCATCACAGACCGGTTCTCCAAGGCAGTCCATCTGGTGGCCCTGTCTGGCCTGCCCACGGCAAAGGAAACGGCAGACCTCCTTCTGCAGCACGCCGTTCGCCTCCATGGATTCCCTCACGATGTGGTCTCGGATCGAGGGCCCCAGTTCACCGCTCGATTCTGGAAGGCTTTCTGCCGCCTCGTGGGAGCCACGGCCAGCCTCTCATCAGGCTATCACCTGCAGACCAACGGTCAGACTGAACGGGCGAATCAACAACTGGGCCGTTTCCTCCGCTGCTTCGTCTCCAGCCAGCCCTCACACTGGCCCCGTTACCTTCTCTGGGCGGAGCTGTCCCACAACCTTCATGTGTCTTCCGCCACTGGCCTCTCTCCCTTCGAGACCTGCTATGGCTACCAACCCCTCATTCTCGAACACCAACCGGATGACACCGACGTGCCCGCCGCACAGACATT
Organism: Aphyosemion australe; assembly: GCA_006937985.1. Taxonomy (NCBI): domain Eukaryota; kingdom Metazoa; phylum Chordata; class Actinopteri; order Cyprinodontiformes; family Nothobranchiidae; genus Aphyosemion; species Aphyosemion australe. The sequence goes on along the minus strand of SSNS01000207.1, from coordinate 7,478 downwards.
CGTCCGCCACTGCCGGGCCGCCTGGATCAGGGCGCGTGCCGCCATTCGACGGGCCAACGACCGATACCGCACCCAACATGGCCGCCGCCACCGCCCCGGTCCCACCTATCATCCCAGGGACAAGGTCTGGCTTTCCACGGCCAATCTCCGGCTGCGGGACGCCCCCCGGAAGTTGGCCGCCAAGTTCCTGGGCCCCTACGAGGTGACTCGCCGGATTGGGCCTCTTGCCTACCGGTTATGGCTCCCCGCCTCGCTCCGGATCCACCCGGTCTTCCACACCAGCCAGTTGAAGCCTGTCGTGACCTCCTCACTGGCCCCACCCGCTCCTCGGCCCCCGCCTCCTCGCTTCATTGACGGTGACCCAATCTACACCGTGCGCCGGATCCTGGATGCTCGCCACAGGGGTCGTGGATGGCAGTACTTGGTCGATTGGGCTGGTTACGGCCCTGAAGAACGCTCTTGGGAGCCCACTAGTGCCATTCTGGACCCGTCCCTCAGGTCCGTCAGGTGCCGTCCCTGGAGGGGGGGGTCCTGTCACATCCACCCCCGGAGCCTCCCTCCGGACTCCATCTCCCGTCAGGCCACGCGCCTCCGGCGCCCTCCGCCGTCACCGACGTCATCCATAAAAGCCGGAAGGACTCTCTCAGACGCTCTCAGTCATCAAGGATTTCTACGTCTGATATCGGACTGTTTCTCACTCCCTTTTCGAGCTTACGCTCTTTCTTCAAGCCCGCTGGCTTTCCGGACTCGAGGACGTTCCCCCGAACCGTCTCGCTCCCTCCGGAGCTCACCTCCCGCTTCCGTTAGAAGCGCACCTCACCTCCCGAACTCTCCGAGCCCTCCGGCTCACCGAATTGGTGGATTTTAACCTCTGGACTTGTGGAAGTTATTCTGGACTTTTTGGTTTATCTTCCCCGAGCCGCTTCGCTCCCTCCGGAGCTCAACTCCCGCTCCCGCTCGGAGCGCCTCTCCATCCTCGTCGACGGCCGACGCCAATGGCTGCTCCCCCACCAGCTGGGGTAAGTCACAACTCGTGACACTCTGTCCTCTCTGCTCAAAAGAAGTCCTGGTGCGCTGGAGTTCATATAAATAATGTCATATCAAAACTGGACCTTTATTCAGGCTCCCACGTAATTAGAACCCTGAAGAAAACTCACTAATTGATTCCTGGTTAAAAATGCGTTGTAATGCACGCGTTACTGACATTGTACCGAGTAAAATATTACTGATTTTTTTTCTGTAATGCCTTACATTACTGCGTTACAGCAAAAAGCAATGCATTACAGTAATTAATTACTTTTGTAACTCGTTACTCCCAACACTGGCGCTAGGACCAATCAGAGTAACGAACAACGTGACGATATCACAGCGACGGAAAAGAGGGAGGCAGCAATGGCGTCTAACATTAATGATTTCTGTCGTTTTTGTATAAAAACATGTGAATAACAGGTGTACTGGGACATTGCACTACTTTGTTTGATAAAAATAAGAAGCCGCTAAGTATAGCCGACAGACTTACGCACGTTGGAGTCTAAATAATCCAATGTTGATGACAAAGCCGTTTTAAACGAACGTGGCTTAACTTATTAACTGTGAATAGGGTCGGAAATTAGGAAAAACCCCAGTAGTAGCTTGGTGGAGCTATAATTCCCTAATAGATTTCCCTTCTGTTTCACAGTAATAATAAATAACAACAGAGCTGTTAAAGCCATTAGTATTGTGCCAAAATATCAAATTTTCCAAACACTTGTAGTTTTGTCTGGTTGTGTTTGGTATTTCTATAGGAGGACCTATGTTGACATATTCTATCATCGTTGTGCGCATGCGTGAGTGGCTGTGTGGCAACATCTCAAACAATAATGCCTGCTATCGTACATTTTCACGAGAGTTTGCAGATAAAATCCCCAATATAAAAAAAAACACTTCAACATCTACAGACAGGACAAGGTTTAGAGGCAAGTTTAAAATCTGTATTGAAGATAAAATTAAAGTTATTTAAATTCCGTATGAGCTCTGGGATGACCAAAAACGTTGGTCCGATTCACCAGTGTTTTCTCCACAACTCTGCTGGGTAGACATTTATTCCTATATAATAGAAAGCCCTGGACCCTTCACTCATGAAAAATTAAAGGCTTTCAACAGTCTGGAGGCCTCCGATTATTTTGTTTCAAGGAAAGTTGGGCCGATCTCTTCTGCAAAACAGAAATTTGCAGTGGTCTCTAGTAGGAATGAATGCCTTGTAAGTCATTCTCTGGGGAAGAAAAGCTCCGGTGTGCCTGTTTCAGGAACTTTAACCCACAGGACATGAAAGCAGCGCAAAACGGCCGCGAAACGTACTATGCGCAATTATCCGCCGTTATAGTGGAGCGGGTCCTTTCCACCGGCAGCTATGTGTAAAGTTACAGACGCATTCCTGAAGCAAAGGGACGCTATCATTATGTCTTGAGTCTATTTTTTACGCGCTACGCTTCTAAAACACGTCAAACTCGGCAGTTTAGATCGGGACAGACAGGAAGTCAAACACGAAGGCAGTGTGAAACATCCAGAAACTTCCAAAATAAAAGTCACGTGCAGTACCTATGAAACCCCCATAGGCGATGTAAACCGAACAGAAAATAAACCACAGACCTTTTTGGATACATGCAGCCCTTTTCTCCTTGCTTGTTATTGTGTGGACTTCTGAAATCCCGCGTGGTGTTGCAATTCTCCCGTGATTTTGTGACCTCACAGAATCAGCTGTGTGGAACGCTTTCGCTCCCGTTTCGCATCAGAAGCTCTCCCGGTGGGAATGAGCTGTATTACGTTTTGCCATGCTGTCACGGCCGGTGGAAAGCCGGGGTAAGTCAGCTGCAGGAGAAAGTGGCAGAAGGCGGCAGGATTTGGAGTCTTATTTCCTGATATTTAGAAATCTCGCATTTGATCTTTTTCAAAACTGATAAGTAAAGAATGATGCTGCATCAAGTGTCTTTGTAACTAAAAGAGGGATGGAGTAAATCTGCTCCAAACATCCATGACAACCTTTTATCTTTTTCTTCTTGAAAGTTTGCAGAATGTGTAAAATTAATACTACAGTGTTTGCAATTTACAGATTAATATTTTTGTGGGATTCTGCACTAAATCAGTGCATGCAACACGTCTTAAGTCATGAAATTCTCAAACACAAATCCAGCCTTGTGTGTGTGAAGAGTTTTACCACTCTGGATCATAAAAGATTTGTGTGGAGTTGAAGTGCTGTAACATTGTGAGAGTAATCTATTGAACTGCAAGAGTTTGAAATTGATGTTGAAAATGTGCAATCGTTTTGTACAAACAGCAGGTGCAGATTTGAATAAAACAGTGTCTTGCAGACACACTGATGCGCTACAAAAGCATTAACAGCAGATGCAAGATTCTGAATAAGAAGTAATGTCCAAACGAAGTTAGAAAAATGCCCACAGCAAATGTAACAATTGAGTCATGCAACTGGGTAGTCTGACCTGCAGTTTGGTACAAAAGCACAAACAACAGTCAGTATGGAGTGTGGAAACTGCCACGGATTACCAGCTGAAGGAGACCCACGTCTAATGTTAATGTTTGAGAAGCACACCGTCACTCAAACGTGTGTGACTTATGTCGTGGACATGTACAACGCTGTTACTAAAGTGTTTGTTAAAATAATAAGCATTATGATTTAATGTTACATTTTGGCCAAACTGAAGGAATAAACCCATAAAAATGACTGGATTTCACTGAATTATTTGAATTGAGGCAATCAAAACAGTGATATGTGAATTAAAAACATTAACATTAAGGTGAATTACCTGACGAATTTTACATTACAGTGCCTAGAAGCAGTTTCTTGTTTATAAGTTATCAGAATCAGGTGTTGAGCAGCATAGTTGTGCCATAAAGTGATTTTTATTTTATTTAGGCAATTTATTTATTTTTATTGTCATTTAAGGATTTTATCTGCCTCAAAAAGATTCCTGCAGTGTTTAAACACTTATGGGACACCACCGGGAGGTGGAGGAGGGCCAATCTGACACTTATGGAAGTGATAACCACTAAAAATGGACATTTAATGTAGTTATTTAAAAAAAATAACTCATAAAATCATAGGTGACAAGAGAGCAGACGTTGGCATAATTTGCAGGCGAGTATGGCAGACATTACGAAGGTGACGTGTAGTCAGGATACGTATATATTTTTATATAAATTTAAGATTTAATAAGGTGCGCTGCTGCTATGTCACCGCTAGCATGCGTTGGTTTTAATGCATCGCCGCTACCTGGACGGGTAATCTTTATGGCCCCTTAGTCAGCTGTATTAAAAGTTTAGACGTTCTCATGGCGACATCAGCTTTGGCTGAGTCATCTCCTTTGTCGTTAGGTACGGTCCAAGCTGTTTCGAATGGGTCTGAGATCTGCCCAGAGTTCCTTAAGGCTCTGGATGTTGTAGGGCTGTGTTGGCTGATGCGGCTCTGTAATATTGCGTGGACATCAGGGGCAGTTCCACTGGACTGGCAGACCGGAGTTGTGGACCCCCTATTTAAAAAGGGGGACTGCAGGGTGTGTTCCAGCTACAGGGGGATCACACTCATGAGCCTCCCTGGTAAGGTCTATTCAGGGATTCAGGAGGAGCAATGTGGTTTTTGTCCTGGCTGTGGAACACAGGACCAGCTCTATACCATTAGGGGGTTCCTGGAGGGTGCGTGGTAGTTCACCCAACCAATCTACATGTGTTTTGTGAATTTGGAGAAGGTATTTGACCGTGTCCCTCGAGGGGCCCTGTGGTGGGTACTCTGGGAGTATGGGGTACCAAGCCCCTTCATACGGGCTGTTAGGTCCCTGTACGACCAGTGTCAGAGCTTGGTCCACATTGCCAACAATAAGTCAGGCTTGTTATCAGTGAGAGTTGGACAAGGCTGCCCTTTGTCTCTGATTCTGTTCATAACTTCTATGGACAGGATTTCTAGGCGCAGCCAAGGTGGTGAGGGGATCCGTTTTGGTGGCCGAAGGATCAGGTCTCTGCTTTTTGCAGATGATGTGGTCCTGTTGGCTTCGTCAGAACATGATCTCCAGCTTTTGCTGGAGCCGCAGCCGAGCGTGAAGCGGCTGGGATGAGATTCAGCTCCTCAAAAATTCGAGACCATGGTCCTGAATCGGAAAAGGGTAGAATGCCTTCTCCAGGTCAGGGATGATATCCTGGTCAGGTAGAGGAGTTTAAATGTTTCAGGGTCTTGTTCACGAGTGAGGGAAAGATGGAGTGCAAAATCGATAGGCAAATTGGTGTTGCGTCTGCAGTGATGCGGGTGTTGTACCGGTCTGTTGTAGTTAAGAGAGAGCTGAGCCGAAAGGCAAAGCTCTGGATTTACCGGTCGATCTACTTTCCAACTCTTACCTATGATCACAAGCTTTGGGTAGTGACCGAAAGAATGAGATCGCGGCTATAAGCGGCTGAAATGAGTTTCCTCTGCAGGGTGTCTGGGCTCTCCCTTAGAGATAGGGTGAGAAGCTTGGTCACCTGGGAGGGGCTTGGAATAGACCTCCACATTGAGAGGAGCCAGTTGAGGTGGCTTGGGCATCTGGTCAGGATGCCTCCTGGACGCCTCCCTGGTGAGGTTTTTCAGACACGTCCAACTGGGAGGAGACCTAAATGAAGACCCAGGACACGCTGGAGGGACTATGATTCTCGGCTGGCCAGGGAACGTCTTGGGATTCCCCCGGAGGAGCTGGCCCAAGTGGCTGGGGAGAGGGAAGTCTGGGCCTCTCTGGGCTGAATAAACTACCCCCACGACCTGACCCCGGACAAGTGGAGGAAAATGGATGGATGGATTCATCCTGCTTTTTAATGTTTCACCAAATTGTGACTGGTACAGCAGGTCTGATCATCTCTTTGTGTTGCTGCTGATCACAGCTGGTCACTTAGTGACAGTCTACAGGAAATAAAACAACAAATTTCAGTTCATGTTACTTGGTCACCCCAGGATTGTTCTATTGTATTAAACAGATGATTTTCATATTCAATATTATTATTCTTATGGAAAATGTGTGGAGTTGTTTTGAAGCTTCTACATCATGTGACTTATTCACATTTTATTTTTAGATGGCGTTTTCTCTCTTCATTGTGAAAAGATTACAAAGATGTTGTGGTACTTTATCTCTAGACTTCACATTCCATAACATTATTTTATTGAAGTTCACTAGTTTTATCAACACATTTGCAGTGGTCTTTAGTATAAATGAATGCCTTTTGAGTCAATGTCTTGGAGGAAGTAGAAGTTAGCCAGAGGAAAGGTGAGAAGCAGGTGTAGAACTGATGTAGAATTAGAATCATTTCACAAGTTTCAGAGGATTTAATTTATTGTTCCATTAGGTTTTTTAAACATTGACTATTTGTAGTGTTGTCTGTTCTTTTCTCAAGTCATCTGCAGTTCACTGTGAGAGGCTGTCACTCTACTTCTGGTCTGAATCCTGACTGATAACACACATTCTTCATAATCAGATCAGAAAATGGATTCATCAGAGAAAATGGCTTCAGGGAATGATTTGTCCTCAGCTGTCCAATCCTTGAATATTTAGCAGAATACTAATCTGTACTTTATGTTTTTCTTACAGAATAGTGACTTCTTTGCTGCCGTTCTGGACACTAGGACATTTTTCATAAGCCTTTGCCTCACCATTCTGACAGCTGTCTAGCCTGAGGAAGCTCTATACTGGTGGACCCCCAGTCCCACAGCTGAATAAACCTTAGGAGGTGGTCTTGGCGCTTGCTAGACATTCTTACATGCCTTGGGGTTGTTTGGGATTAAGTTCAGTTTTGTAGTAAAGAGGGACTTTGTAATTAATTAAAAAGTATGAAAATGTCTACATGAAAACTACCGCAGCAAACTTTGTAGCAATTAATATTTGTGTAATTCTCAAATCTTTTGGCCATGGCTGTACTGTGAATACACCTTTTTGCTTCGATCTATGATGTGTTTACAATGATGAGAATGTCTTATGTAAGGAATCACAAGTATTGAACCCCAGCATTTCCAGCTTCAGTGACTTGTTAGTAATGGCGTTGTGTTCACTCACCTTTAAGTAATTTTCCTGCATAAACGTCTAACGCCCTCTTGAAGTCTTGAGTTAATTTTAAAAAAGACAAAAACACACAAGCAGCATTACAAAGGTTAATATGAGTCATTGCTTAAAGTAGTTAAAGTTTTATTATACCCATTTGGCAGTAATTTATGTACCACAAATACACCACTTTGATTTCTGAGTCACACGATGATCATAAATAACTGAACACTGGACTGGACACGTACACAAGTGCTAATTCTGAACAGCAAACAGACACCATTCTGCCTTGGATAATAAATTTGCCCCATTGTGTGAGAGTTCTATACATAGGGACATGCCTGACTGTATTGCAGTATATAACTCATTCTGTCTGCGTGTGTGTGTGTGTGTGTGTGTGTGTGTGTGTGTGTGTGTGTGTGTGTGTGTGTGTGT